>JAHWFP010252455.1:6103-26064 GCA_023313725.1 Lithobius niger | reverse complement strand
CCACCGAAAATTTGCTCTACGTCGTGTGAAGTAGGATTTGATATTTGGTATAGCGTAAAATTTCCTGTTAGTAACTTGAGCTGACCCATATATCAACTCCACACGTATTTAAAGCTACTGAAACTTTCATGGTACTTCATATTTGGTACTAGCCGCCAACAATTTAGCCATCATCAGATAGTGGTCAAGTGTCTGGCTCTCGGTCTCATGAAAATAATTTAATGTATCAGAATAAAATTTTTACCAAACTTCGGTTAACTCTATAGATATAGGCTACTTCAGCAGTAAAATTTCTAGTGAATCATTGGCTTGTAGCTGAAACAAACTTCTGAAAGATGCCACTCTTTCTACTGCAGGCTCCATGAGCCTACAGTGACTTTGTTAATTTAGCCACAACTCGTTTGAATTACATCTTTACTTAGTTGATTCGAAACCCAAAAATGCTAATCATTTTCAATTAGCTCAAACATAAAGGTTTATTCGACATACAACGATGTTGTATTCACGTAAAAATAAATTAGGGTATTTGTTACGTGTTCAGTTTGGTTTAGTTAATACTATGTTGTACTGTTCTTCAGTCAGATAATCTTGCATGATGTTTGTTGACCTTTAATTGCTTCATTTGTTGTTGTATTGTCACTGTAGGTCCAGAAGGTGCCAACTTGTTTATATATCACTTACCACAAGAATTTGGCGATAATGACCTTGCCCAGACATTCACACCTTTCGGCAATGTCATCTCTGCCAAAGTATTCATCGACAAACAGACCAACCTTAGTAAATGTTTTGGTGAGTTTGTTACGCAGTGTATCGTATTGTATTTTTCTTTTAATCTCTTGTCGGTTTGTTGTTTTCGTGTTCGTAATCGAAAACTGTAGGTTTCCGTTTTTTTGATGTTTTTATAATTTGATTCTTAATTTGTGTAATAGCCCCAAGTTAGTACTTGCTGTGCTAGTTTAGTTGAGAACTTATATCAAGCAATTTTAAACCTTGACTAGGCAGAGACCTAGAGTTGTTAAAGGAATCCCCGATTCATGAGTGAGAAAAGTAAAAACCACTTTTACAATTTGTTGCACAGATTGTGTCATTGTCCAACTCTCCCCAATACATAGGTTAATGTATAATAACAGGAGTACATAAATTAAATAGAAAAAAGAAAGGACTCTTTATTTCAGTACCCTCCAAAACCACCAGCTCAAGGTCAATTCAGTAGTAAGGTGATTGGAGCCAGCACAGGGCAAAATTAGATACTGAGCCCCCACCCCAAATAATCTGAAGCCGTTTATTTTTTCTACTACGAATTCATATCTGCATTCATGCCGAGCGAGCACCTTCACAATCGGGGGAGATTCCTAGAAATTCAACAGAGCCGTCCAAAGAGCGGAAGTGATGTCATACCTTTAACACGAGAAGACATGACTAATGGATTTGTATGAGTCAAAACGCCCACGGATAGCCAGCAGAAGTGGTAGTGTTGTGGTCTGTTGAACATGCGTAAGGTAAGAGCCCTGACTGAACCCATTTCTCCTACAGGCGCATTGGAGGGATGAGTCTTCATGCACACTTGCAAGCCGTAACAACACGGTCGACAATCCAGACTGTTTCTAACAGTTGCTAGTTTCTTGAGCTTCAGGTGGTGGCTTTGGAAGGTGCTGTCCGTCAAACGAGGGTTTGGTACACTTCCATGATTTGCTTATACAGGGTGTCCACCAAAATAATTCCCTGATGAAAAAATTCATAAACTTTTTTAAAAAAAAGGCCAATTCACATGCTGTTTGCACGGAAAAATAGTAAAACTCCAGTTATTTTGTAGTAGCGCGATTGTCAAAGATCGGCAGTAACAGCTCTTCAGCATGATGTCATGAAGAAAACGACGTCTCGTGTTAAGAAAGTGCAATGTGTGGTGTGCCTGGTCGAAACCAATTCACAAATCACAGTACAAAGATGTTTCCGAACGATTTAGGGAAGGGAACCTCCAGATTTGCGTCGTAAAGGAATGGTTTATAATGTTTCTTGCAACAGGGTCTGTGTGTAAAGCACAAAGCATGGGCAACTCGGCGTCGTTGACAAAAGTGTGAAGGAAATCTGTGCAGCTTTTGCACGTAATTCATCCAAATCTGTAAGACTGGCATAACGTGAGGTCGTTTATGCAGCACTTTCTGTGCCATCAACTTTGGTATCTGTAGCTCACGTGATGCTCGTCGTACTTATTTGGATGAACTAGCACGAAAACTGCATGGATTTCCTTCTCACTTTTGTCAATGATGCCGGGTTGCCCAGGCCTTGTGCCTTTACACACAGACCCTAAAGCAAGAAACTTTGTTAACCATCCCTTTATGGACTTAACATCAGGGGGGGGGTTCCCTTCCATACATTGTCTGGAAACGTCTTTGTACTGTGAATTGGTTCGACCAGCCACACCACACGTTGCTCTTTCTCAATGGGAGACGCCATCTTCTTACAGACGGTATGCTGAAGCGCTCTTACTGCCAATATTTGTCAATGGCGCTACTACAAAAAATTTTGGGAGAGTTTTACTGCCTTTCTGTGCAAACCGCGTGTGAATTGGCTTTTTTTTTTAAGAAAACAAAATTCGCCCGTAAGTTTTTTTTTTAATTGATCCATCGATTGTCGAACTTGCGTATCTAGAGCTATACACCAACTAATATGCTGACTGAGATACCACTACTTAGAATTGGGGGTTTAAAACCAGTTTAATACGTAAAGCCGAAATTAAGCTCTTGTAGGACTAGCCATACTGCCACTCTTAAACACCACATAACTTCCCCACTCCCAGACTCTTAACGAAATGTTTAATCTATCGAGCCATCCAGTCCCCCCCCCCTTCCCCACCCCACCTTTCTTAATTTTTATGTTCTTATACGATCCACAGGAAACTGTTAGGGCAGTATAACTTATGCTAGGGTGCTAAACCAAAATGAGTAAAGGTACATTCGCCCCACTTGGCTCTCCTCTATGGCTCTTTTTTGCACCAGTTTTTAAAGACGCGTGTAAATGTTGAAAAAAATATTAATTTTCCCATTTTTCCCATCGTGAGAAACGGTTTTGCTACACCCACTCTATCGTATGTAAAGGTTGCAAAAGCTATTTTGTGCAGGATGTTGGAATATAGTGAGAAGGTATGTCCTTTTAAAAGTAACCTATTTCCGTTGCCCTTTGGACTTTAGTAATACAGATGGAGGACTGTTAGTGTTACTGCTTTCCAAATGATCATTAGTTGGCATTTGAGAGTTGTGCACTGAGAGAGTTGTTCTCAACTGCTCTGCATTTTCTTCAAGGGCATACCTACTAGTTTCTTATTCTGTTATTCTATTCCTTTTCTTCCCATTCTTTTTTGTACTGAGTGCCGCTCAGTTTCACTCGCTCACGGCTACTCGTTTTGTTACCACTACGATCAACGCAAGACAACCAACTCGACAATGCAGGGAAATGTTCGTGAATAACGTATTTGGATTTTTTTTAATGTCACTACGCTCGAATAGCAGTGATACTGGTGTCCTCTACTCAATCAGTACTTCAGAGGTTTGTCACGCTGTCAGCTAAAGCCATGGGCGAAAGTTACAATTTTGATAGGTAATTCCAATTCTAAATTCTTAGGATCTTGTGCATGACACTCTGGCATTTCACCACCTTTGTCATTTTCGAGAAAAGAACGCTGTGATGCTTCGTGCTCATGTCGATTGTGGTCCTAAGATTATGGGCTCATGTCAATTATTGTGGTCGATTATGATCGTAAGAATTTTTGATTGGAATTACCTATCAAAATTGTCCCTCCCTGAGATGACAGGTCAGATTCGAACCAGCGAGCTTTTTTATATAAGACAGTCATGCTCATCATCAATCAGACTACCTTACCCCATTCTCAGTCAATGCTAAAATAACGTTTACCCTGAGTTTACGCTCAAAAGTCAGTTTGTAATGAAGTTTCACAGTGCGAAAATTAATGAGTTTACGGTGCAAAAATGTCAACTATTTACGAATACCGTAAATCGCGTATTAAACGCCCATGGGCTTATGCAGTTAATTTGGCTAAAATCAGGGGTGGGCGTTAAAAATATCATCTACAAATTTGTAAACAAAATAATGGCTCCGAGTCTCGTTTGTTATCAGAATCAACCAGACAAATCGGCCCACCATCGTAAAACTTACTCCCCTTTATCACGTTTTTAACTTCTGCACGAGTTCGCATGAAACCACCACAATATATAGTTTATAAATCCTTTAATATTAAATTTAAAAAATAGTAAATAAATTTCGTTGTGTTTTAAGCAAACCTAGCCAAAGAAACTATAATCTATATCGTTCTCCAGTTTCATTTAGGCCTAATTTGAAGCACTTTACCTTTGGAATAATTACCACAGCCAGGAGTTATTTTTTTTAATAGCACCTTATATCATTAGCAGTCACAAGTGTTTGTGATGCAGTTTACATCAGTTTAATTAAATTCAAACAGGCTTAAATGCAATAAATTCGCATTGTAGTGGTCTCTTCAGATCACTCCCAAAGCAAGGTAACATTGGACTCAAGGCTAGCAGTAGCTTCACAAGTGGTTATCTGGAAGGTGCACCTTCGCCAGTAAAACTACATAGGTATTTTAGTACCACCAAGTCAAGTTTAAATATTATTATTACGATATTATTAAATAATAAAGTTTGTTGACAAGAATTTATTTGGCTTTCACGATTTTGCAAAATGAAAATTATAATGTAGAATTTTTTTTAAATCCTAATTTTCAATTACATTTGCCTGGATCTAGTCCACTAGTGCAATCTTGCGGATATACATGGTGAAGCAATAAAATTATATATAACTTTGAGTTCTCTGCAGTAAATTAATAAATTTATTTTGAGAATATCTAATTTCATTAATTTTACATTATTAATTTATTTTGTTCCCATTTAATTACACATAATATTGATATTTATTTTTAACTTGAGCTGAGGGATACATGACTAAGCAATTATGTACTGCTGAACTATGATTGTTGATGTTGTTTTGAGAGCTCCATCCCGATTCATTCAGCTGTACAATCGACTGTCAATCGTACATCGTTTGTATCCTGGCCTAGATAATTTTTAAGTTAGGAGATTAGAAAACTACTGAATTCGAGGACAATAATGTTGAAGAGAAGAAATAAACCTTTTGGATTGCACGGGTTATGTTAGAGACTGAGAAAATAACATTATCCATGTTATTTACCCAATCCCAAGTTACTGTTCAAGGTACTTAGTTTGGATTATATAGTTTAGGATACAGTGGTTGCCTAGTCACTGGTCTACCACTAATTATTGTTAAAATTACTATGATAAAAAAAAATTGTGTAGTTATGTGATAAAGAACTTATAAGGTTAGTTAATTTTGTAGCAGAAAAACGAAGATTGAAGGGGTGGGCCTTAGCTCCATTATTTCATGATTTTGAATAGAAGAATAAACGTTGTTGGCCAGTAAGCTATACAGATTTTTGAAGGCCCAAGCGACAGACCTTAAAGCATTTTAGGGGGTGGGCTTTAGCTCCAACTGAGCGTTTAATACGCGATTTACGGTACCACCTTAAACAATTCTTCAAAATTCGGAAAAAAAATTCGAGCCACCTTCAAACGCAAAATAACTCTTTGATAGCAACAACTTATAGCGACATCATTTGACATGATGAGGAATTTCGAAACGTTTTTGACCGATCTGCGCATTGCAGTCAGCGTTTAGGTTATTCTGATAAAGAATGACACCAGCATTTAGTTACATTTCATGAAACACAGAACGTCGGCAAAACTCCCATCAGATGATCTCGCGCACGTTTGTTTTTAAGCCATCATATCTCCTCTAAAAAAGTGCCGCTATAGGCTCGGGCCTCCCATGCTTATTTAGAAATCCGCCCCTGTTACTACTCATCGTTCCTAGCGAAAGTCCTTATATGCTACTGATGTTGCACTGTGTTAAGCCAAGTGTATTTATTTCAAACTATGTTATGTATTTATTTCCGCACTGTATTAATCTGTGCGTTTATTTTTTGTACAGGTTTTGTGAGCTACGATAACCCTGTGTCCGCCCAAGCTGCAATCCAGGCAATGAACGGGTTTCAAATTGGAATGAAGAGGCTCAAAGTTCAGCTCAAGAGATCGAAAGACAAGCCTTACTGAATACCGTAAGTCCTATTAGAGTGCTTGGTAGTTTAGGTCCTATTTTTTTATTTTCCGTTTTTGTCCTTTAATTTTATCTTCACGAAACACCTCCAAATTCACAAGACAATTTATAGTTTTGAAATTGTAACTTCAGCATAATGAATCAAGCTGATTATAGCAGGAGTTAAAATAAGTGGTATATATGTTTGGTTTCTATCTAGCTTTTTGGTTTAAAGAAGTAATAAAGGGTTTAATAGCAGTTCCCCCCTTTTGAGCAATGTTTTCCCTAGAAGCTTGAAAGTTGTCTTCCCTGCCAGGCTCGTACGGCGCATGCGCGGGCTTGGGCTTGCTTATATAAGCTCCGACGCAGCGTCCGATTGGCATCATTTCTCCTATGGCGATCTTTGAGCATCCCCGTTCAACCTTCTGCGCCCCATCCGCATACCATCTTTCCGCGGATGGAGCGTTCCTCCGTTTCTACGCCAGGGATGGTCGTTCCGCCTCCCATCGTCCTGCGGGGGGAGCGTCCCTCCTTCCGAATCAGTGGATGATGCGCCAGCTCTTTCGTCCGTGAACCGATCCTTCTTACAAACTAACGCCATGTTCTGAGGCTATTCCTTTAGAACCTCTTCCGTACTCTTTGGTCCCCCTCCAGGGCTAATGGCACAAGGCACCAGGCTCCATCCTCATCATTGTGTTCTCTGTCACATGCAGTCAATCTGCCCTCCGCCGGCTTCTCGCACCTACCGACTGTTACAAGACAATCCCTCCTTCCGGGTTGCACTCTCTTCCATCGGAACCAGTAGTTTCCTTTTTTTACCTTTCACCTTTACAAGCGCCGCCCAGTGTTCTGGTCACGTTTGTATGACACGCCCTTTTCTCTGCCAAAAGCCTCGTCAACCTCCGCCATCTCTTTTCCCAGCCGGCAGTCAAAGGAGGGCGATCGTAGTTGTCCTACCCGCGGCTTGATGCCACTTTCATCAGTAACAGTCTGATCCTTTCCTCCGTACCAATCCTCATTTTACCCATCGCTTCCCCTGCTCAGCCTCCATTTACCATGACGGAAGGTGGGGGAGGTAACGTACCAATTAGGGACGACAGCATCATGTCAGACTGCGTTCCTCCCACCAGGCCTTCGTCTGTAACACGGAGACGGGGCTCTTACTGCCTGTCACAACCAACATTAACACTGCACCCAATGCGCATCCTCCTGTGTAGCCTCCTTCAGGTATGACACTTCGGCCGTCACGCCCCACTGCCTGTAAAGTTCCACACCCTCCTCTCTTGCTACTTCAATTTACAGAGACCCTTTCTTCTCTACCCACAGGACGAGCATTTCTCCGTCCACGCTCCACATCCCACGGAACGAGCATTCCTCCATCCGCGCTCCGCATCTCGCGGGACAAACGTTCCTTCATTCACGTTCCGCGTCCCACGGTACCATCATTCCGATACCACAGGCTAAGGAAACAAACACCTTGGGATGGTTCCTTCCTCCGCACTCCACATTCCGCTGCTTTTCCCTACCACCGTTCCTCTTGGTCCCTGCTCAAGGAGACTCATGCCATCATTGCATTCGGACGACAAGCGAATCAGTTCAGGCAGACAACAATCCTCGTCCTCGGCTCTCTTCCCCACTGCCCATTTCTTTGCTCAGCCTTTTGGATTATGCCCTTCCACCACCTACTGTCAGCTTTCGCTTTTCTTTCTCTCCAGCATTACATGCTGTTATTAAATCAAAGGATATGGTATCCCTCTGCGCCGCCACCACCTGTGCATCCTACTGTGCAGCCCTCCTTTACTTTTTTGTTACAAACTTCGACCATACAGCCGACAGGTCTTTTCTCTACCTTTAACCCGTGCAGCTGTGCTACACGCTGCTCCCCCACAGGACCAATCCTCTTACCTCGACTTACGTCACGCTGTTGTCGCTCCACGGACGGAGGATTCCCTCCACTCCTTCTTTTCTGGTCATTCCAGCCCTCTGCCGCTTCTGGACTAATAAGAACTCCATCCGTTCCTACAGTGGAGGATTGCTCTTCTCCACCTTCCGCGGACCCACCGAATCCTTTCACCGCTCCTCCGTAATGTCTCTCGTCTCTCATTTCTCCTCGAGACTCACCAACGCGACATGATACCGCCCATTCCGGCTCCTGCGTTCCTGCTCCGCGACCGATCATTCCGCCCTCCGAACCAGCATCCTCACCCATGCTGGCCTCCTCATCCACAGCTGATCCTTCCCCTCTAGCTCAAAATGCAACAGGCCGATTGGTCAACCGTCTCGATTCCTCTTCCGCTCCTCAGCTCCAGTTTACCACACCTCCGCCTACCGCACACCTACTTCTCTTTAAACAATGAGCAGAACGCACACGTCGTCAGCAAGCTACCTCCTCCGCCATTCCACCGTCCGGCTAGTCAACGCATTGTTCTCCAACCTCCCGCACCACGTTGAAGAAATCCAGCATACCAATGACCAACTCAGTGAAATCAAAACAGCCCGTTTTCCCTTTGCACTTCCTCATCACCACAGCGTGCCCTCTGCACCCACTGTTCAAAAAAAAAAGGGGGGGATCCTTCTCCGCGGTCCACTTTCGATGAGGCACCTCTTCCGGACCATCCTCCGTTCCCCATTCCACAACTTTATTCCACCACGACATCACAAGCTACCATGCCTCCGCTTCAACTCATTCCGTTCCCTGCGACCTCAGTGTTAAGGGAAGCACTAATTATTGGTCCACGAAATGGAGGACTTGAACTTCAACATCGATTTTGTGCTAACATTTGCAGGACATTTCTCAACTGAACGCAGCTCATTACGTTCCACCCTAACGGAACTACCGACCCTCCATCAGACAGCCAAAGAAGCAGACAAGCTACAAGCAAAAAATGCCTTAACACGAGCTTAACAAAGCTTTGACAAATGTGTTGGAAGTTGTAAACCGAAAGTGCTGCTCCATGAGACTGAATTACGCTCTCCTCTGCACACATCACAATTGGCCTCTCCGATTCCATCTTCTCCGCCTTGGTGGGCATATTGTTATGCTCACTCCCGCACACGACGCCCACACAACGCTCCGTCCACAATAGGTACCGCCTCGCCATCGTGTTGGCCCTCTGCCACACCACTACCATCACCAACCATCCAGGAACTACCTCACGCGGCCCCATCTTCTCTGCCATCCCCGCTGGACGACACATCCGCCACCGCCCAAACACTTTTTGCTCTATCAGCCTCCGTCTCCTCAACGGCCTCCACCATCAATGTGCGTCCTCCGCCTCCTCATGTGGACGCTCCTCCGCCAACGGATGGTCCCTCCGCATCCGCCTCCGCCTGCAACGCTTCCTCTCCATCAGGATGACATCAACTCACTAAACGCTCCAGGAGTCACACCTACCGCTCCCAATTCTGACCAATACATCCAAAGCTGACACTACGTGTAGCCCTGCGGCGGACGAAGATCTCACCAAGGGCTCTTCCAATCATTTTCCCGCTTCCATTTGGCGTCGAACTCTGGAATCACCTCTCCTGTCTCATCACTCGAATTATTCTGTGTAGCAATTCGACGACGCTCCGTCGTTTGTCCCAGTATTCCCTGCCATCATTCCTACTACAAGAACCACCGCCGGAGACCTGCCTTGCTCTCCGTACCGTGCTAAGGCTACAGGGGTAGCCCTGGGATTCAGAATATTCCCATAACTCTCTCACCCTCCGTTTTTCCCAACAAAACATCAGACTTTTTCGATTTGATAGGGCAGCGAGTCGTCCGCTTTTGTCGTTACCTTCCCAATAAGGGATGGTAAGAACATTCTCCTCGCTCGCCACTTCACTTCCAACCCGGCTGATTGCTTGCGTTACCTGGCTTTATTCACTTGCTGGACACTGTCATGGTGTTACCTTGCCTTCTTTTCTTCTCTGTCTCTTATCTGCTCTGTGCTCGTGCGCTGCCTGACGGGAGCTGGAGAAGGAAGGGGTTGTGTGTGGGTGACGTCAACTTCACACTACTAGTTTTTCCCCACTAAGTTGTAAGCAAGTAATAAAATACTATAGTAACTAGTAAATATGTTCAGTTTGTACCATAACTATTATTGTCATTTTAACCGTGGGAACAGTCAACAATTGTTTCAACCAAGGGAAGATGCATGCAATTTCCATATAGTGTCACCATGCATACGTTAATAAATTCTGTAAAGACTTTAGACCAATCCATTCTTTTGTTTATATATTAAGGAAAAAACTAATTTGCAATCTATATGAGCATTTAACCTTGACTTAATGAAATCCTGTGTCCTTTCATTGATGTGGTGAATATGGTTGCCACATGACACAATGCAAAATTCTGTGAGGTAGTAATTCGTAATTAATTTTGTACAGCAACCTAATTATTTTAACTCCTGTATTTAGATTGAAATTGTAACCAATGCATAAAAATTTGCAGTGAATTGGGAGGTGTTGTAACTGGTTTTGTCCTCTGTTTGGTCAATATCACCAAAAGTGCAGAAAGTGCCAAACTGCATCTTGTTGCCACAATGGCTTCGGTATGCTTTATGAACAGCGTAAGTTGAACTACTACCGTGTATAGCTTGCTAGAAATTTGACTTGCATGGTAATGAATGACACCTCGAACAACAATGCATCAGCGTAAGATGTGATATTTCAAACACTGAAGTAAGTGTGCATTTGAATGTTACCTTTAGAAAACGGGACGTAGACAAGAGAAATATTTATTTATAGTATGTTTTATAGTCGGTAGTTGACTAGAAATAGTTACAGCAGATGTTTCTAAAACATAGTACCAACATGACTAGAAATAAGTAGATGGAACTTGCGAGATGCGGAAGAGTATTTATTGACAAAAGTATTAGCTCTATTCCACTAAAAGTTTGGCAGTCCTCGAAGTAGTCTGAAAATGGAAATTTTGCTTTTAGACGATATTTTTCGAGGGTTTTATCAAAATGTACCCACCACTTTTCACGCTTGAATATTTGCTCTTTAATAAGTGTTCATAATAAAGTAAGAGCTCTTAACTAAATTTTGAGGATGTTGTGTGCTAAATATCACTCTTTAGTTGATGCACTGTTATGTAAAATCATGGTGTAAGTAATGGTACGGTAAAAGATGATTTCAATACTCTTCAGTCGTCCACATTTTAGTTATTCTGTAGATTTAAAAAGGATTTATAATTTTAATGGAAAAGGTTGAATGTTGTGATTCCTTTGTCACAAGCTGTAACATTGAAACTGATGGATGGAAATATGATACGACCATTTCTTTCATCGTAAAAAAAAAGCACAAAGTTGACAAATAGTTACATTTTTTGGCAGCTTTTTTGAACACAGTGTGCTGATTGAACAACATATAGTATTGAAAGTCTGTGGGCATAAGGGCGTAAGTTTGATGAAAAAAAATCATCTTTTGCCAGTTGTAACGTTACTAGCTGGAGGATAGTTTCACATAAAAGCTTGAACAAATCCATGGTTTCAGCCATGTGAATTCGTTTTGAGTAGTAATTTACTTTTTTTTTTAGTAGTAATTTACTTTTTTTTATTTTTATGTTTTAGAATTAGTGTGGCTCACATTTTAAGTTGCGTTATTTTATTTATTTATTTATTTATTTTTTTGGCTGACATACAAACCCAACTCATTACGCTCAGAAATTTGAATGCTGCTGATAGTTCTGTTCGCATGACTCAACTAACAATAGTTCAATACATGGCTGCTTGTTTGCACACACTTCAACTGACCTATCACAATTCATACCATTCCTAACCTCTGTGGCATATGTATTTATTCGTGTTTTGTGCACTGGCTGTACTTTGTTTGCATCTGAATGTTTGTGAGTAAGGACAGGTTTTACGGTAAATTACTTTAGCGTGTTGGCTCACTGTGAACTAGTTTGTTATCCTTTAGTTTGGCTGACTCACTTTATCTGTATATTTGTTATTTACATTGCACGTTGGTTTATGCTGATTTGTATCAAATTAGTATCCTAGTGGTCTCGGTGGCCTGTTCTAGCTATTTTTGGGTGCTTTCGTAGTGATGGATTGTAGCGCGTTCTTGTAGTTGATAACTAAATACCACTTAGTCACTGTGCGTAGAGAATGAATTATTTTCATCCATGTTACTTCTGCACAATAGCCTTGCGACAATAAGTAATAGACTGCAATTAAATCCTTGCCTGCTATTTAAAAGTTGACACCTCTTGACAATTGTTTTTCAAATTGTTTTGTTGTCCGTGTAAGCGTTGGCCTGGCGAACATCAATTGATAATGCTCAGCTATCCTTGAGTATCAACAAAAACTGTTTTACCAGTCAGTGATTATTTAAGGACAGCAAATTAGGATTCCCAATTACATTCAAAGATCGTTCTGTCAGATAAATTCAGTAAAGAAATAGTGGCTGAAGTTTAAAGGGCGTCTTGCCAGACGAGACGGTGCTTGTAGGTAATCAGATTTAATATCACGAGAGTGTATAGTTATTTTCAGGAAGCATACCATTAAAGGGCAGAAGTGTGTAGAAAACCACGGTAGATTTCATTTTGTTTATTTTTTCTATTATCTACAGTAGCAACAACTATTAAGACAAAGACAAACAACTGTACAGTTCTGACCATTTACATGTTTTTCATTGTAAGGTCCTGTGGTTAAGCCTTACGAAGTATTTGTAATGTTTTCACAGTAGTTGAACTCTACCACAATGTGAGATTTAGCATGTATTTCCTGCCCAAATTGTTTTAGATGGAACAAATTATGCGCCACCCATCTGATAATGATGTGAAACATTGGAGAAACATATCAGTTTTCTTTTAAAATGGAATTCAGTGTATTAGACGTGTCATAAGTCTATGTAAGGTGCATGTGAAGCTCCTGAAAAGGTTTTTTTTTTTACGGTAGTTAGGCTTACAAAAAAGGAAACAATTTACATTTAGGGATATTTCTTATTCATTGTGGCGTTACCTGTTAATAGTCACATACACTTACGCTTGTTTGCTGCTGTTCGTCGCGTCGTAGAGGTTGGCTACCCCGCCCATTAGGCAGCTTGTGGCCCTTACGTTGACGATATTTCTTCATTAAACTCTACTTATTTAAAGTTAGTTTTTGTTTCTTGTATCCGAAAAATCTTTTCAATGTGTTTGAAACCACACTGAAAGAAACAAAATTCTTAAACTATTATGCCCTGTTAAATTCTTCATCGAATTTGTTGTGGTATACCCAAAATAAGTACGATTATCTGATGTTCTACCAGGCTCTACTGCAATACACTTAGTTTGTGGTTTTGCTTGAGTTAACTAACGTCACCATTTGTTCATTCTTGCTTGCAGCCATGTTTGTGGGCTGTAAAGTTTTTTTTTTCTCTACTCACGAGTTGTTTATGCTTGCTGCTGTTTGTTAGTTTTATTTTTGGGATATGGTGAACTAGAAGCTTACAGTGCCGTGTGGTTATGGTTTCATGTATCAGTTAACGGCTCTTACTAATTTGTGATAGCAGCTAATTACGTAACTAACTTTTGCAAATCATCAACAGTGCATACAGGTACAAATGATAGTTTTAAAATTGTTTTAGGAAAACCAGTTACGCTGTATTGTTAGTAAACTGCAGCATCATTGTGCTTTTATTACGCATGCTTTGGTGTAATAAAATTACTCCAGTACCGCATTGCTCGACATCATAATAAATTTAATTTTCCGAATTGCAGTTTCGTACGAGTGAATTGTGTAAGCTAACAACTGCTTACCTGTCATACATTCCTAAAAAAAAAAAAAAACTGAGTTGCAGAAAATAGTTCCGAAAGATTTGATGCTAGTTTTTGACTTACGGAAATGCCGATTTAGTTTCGTGTCTGGAAGATTAAAAAGGTAAAAAACTTAACTTTAATTTGAATCTGTGGGAAGCTTAATTGCACTTAATGTTGGAAGGTGAAAACGCATAAGGCGACACAATATTACATTGGCCAACACTAAGTGCATCTGCTTAGTAATTCTAGCGAAAAGTATTCGTAGTTTTAAAAAAATACGCTGGATGAATGTTGACGCTATCATTGTACATTTTCCGCCACATATAGTGTTTCTAAGATCTAATTTTAAAAATTTGGTGCTGGCAACTGGCTGTTTTTAAAACTGTTTACTAGAGTCATTGGCACTTTTTCTTCCATCTGAATACATTTGTGCCGGACCAATTATTTCTTTTCCTTGCCCAACAAAAAAATAATTTACAAGAAATGAATTGTTTTGCTTAAAAGTCATTAACAGCCCTTGGGACTTAATTAAAACTTCACCCATTCATTAAAGAGTTACTTTCGCCTGCACAAAATCTTGTAGCCGAATTATTTTCTGTACAGTAGTTGTGCATTCGTTGATAATAATATATTGGCTCCAACAATGCATTTTTTTCAACCAGCAGTGGTTTTACTGCATGCATTGTTGATAATAAGCTAGGTTTAGCAAGGAGCGACAGCCACCACTACCAGTCGTCCAAGGGAGTAAGGTAAGCCTGGTGGTGTCTCGTGTCCCAACCTTCCCCCTTTTCTTTTACCATTAGATATTTGTGTAGTCATGTGGAGACAATTTTTTTTCCTCGTGTTTTATAATTTTGATTTCTTTATGAATGAGAGTGTGTGAGATTGCAAAAGCGCATTTGTCATGAAAATAATTCTGTCGCTGTTTTGAAATCTGGACAACTTTACTTTTCACGACTTGGTTTTTACATCAAAGCATCTGGAAGAATTCCTATGGACCATTTATTCTCTGCCTTTCAGGGGCATTTCAGCTAATAATTCATTCAGAGATGGTAAAATCTCTACCCTTGACTGGAACCATTTTTGTTGACATAACGTTGTTCAGCTTTCTGAATTTCTGTGATTGTTTTTCGATCTTTTATAACTTGATTGATATTTTGCCTATTTATACAAGGAAAGAATTGTAGTGAAACATTGTGTCGTTTACTATGTTTCATTGACTTCTACGTTGAATTTTCTTTCTTTTTTAGTTCGGTTTCATTTTTCTTTCTGTAAAAGTTTTATTATCAAAGTCAATTTGATTCCTTTATTTTTTGTTTTGGCGATTGTGCTTAGATTTTTTTTCAAATTTTAAATTCTTTATTAATTGATTAAAAATTTCCGTAAATTACTTTGCAATCGCGTTTTCATTTGTATGTGTCTGTATCTTATACTTATTTATTTTATTCATTTTATTTTGTTTATTTGTATTTTCCATTTTTGATTTATCTAATCTTGTTATGAAACAAGATGTAGGAACGAATGCGCCTTTTAAAAGGAAATAAAATAAGTTTATCCTGCTAACAAGGATTTTTGTCCGTTGCCTTTGATTACCATTATTTACTGATTGCGTATTAATAGTATTTGACAGGATCATAATTTGCGATTTAAAATAAAATTGTTGACTATTTGCGGGCATCACTGAAGAAAGTTTGTAAAAGTTTGACACGACCTTGTGTACTCTGCTGATGCACCAACCAACAACAATAATTTTCTGTTCCTTGACTTATTTATTTTATTTCTCCTATTTTTTGTATGTAAGCAAATTTGTTACTACAAAAATTGGGTAGCATTTCATTTGTTTTGTTTCCACGGTACTTTTCCGCTGTGCAGGACAACGTAACATGAAAAATCAGTAGCAGATAATCCCTCATTTAGCTTTTTAAAGATATTTTGCAACAAAATGTGCAAATTTGTTTGCACTTTGGTTAGTGCTTATTCTGTCATATCAAAAATGTGTATGCAATGAAATGTATCGGTTAACCGACAGTTACATTTTACACTGTATCTGGCAATCATCTCGCATCATGATGGAGTGTCGGCAAAAATGTATTAACCTATGCTGCTGCTGCGAAGCCAACAATATTAAGTGCAAAATTAATTTTTTTTATTTGGAATTTTGTGGCTTAAACCGTAGTATCCTGTCATCCTGACGCTCCTTGTATTCAACATTTGTTGGCTGTAAAAGCAGCACGATGATTATTTGGCCATTCTAAGCCATTTTTAGTGTGAGTTTGTAACTCTGAAGTTTTTCAATAGCTATTCGATAACAGTGTTCCCTTTAGGTTGCCGTTTGCAATAAAAATGTAGCTGTTGACCAGTTTATTTGCTAGCTGTAAAGCTAGATCAGGAATTCAAGTTTTAATTCTTCCTTGTTGACAGGTTAGAATAAAATTGTCTTTTAGCAATACAGCAGCTATATTGTTACTGAAAAGAAAACCACTGGATTTATATGTACTCATGTCAGGTTTTATTTTTGTGGACGGCACATGCTTAATAGTTAATAAACATGTTAAAAAGTACAATTATGGTTTTACTGCCAAATTACTCGAACCAAGAATTTTCTTTTCAAGTAGTTTCGTATTATTTAAAAATATTTCTTAAATGCATTTAAATAGTACTCCATTTAAGCTGCCACAATTGTTAAGCAGCTGTGTCTGGAAATAAAACCGACATGATCAGATGTGCAATTAGTTGTTAACGCTTGTAAGAGAGGGGTCAAACATCGTAACAATACATAATTTTGTGATACTGTAGTTTATCTCTCAACAAAAATTGAACGGAAACTCCCAACTTTCTTTTGTACTGGTAGGAGTGTATTAAGACCCATGTCTTTTGCACTGTATTGTTAACATTCAGTTTTATTCTTTCACCAGTCTGGCTTTAGCCTTGATTTAAATATTGCAGTTTATTGTAATTTTTGTAGTAGGTAATGATAAAACCAGTTTTGTTAAGGACAATCTGTTAACTAATGATTAAAAATATGCCCACGTAAAGGGGAAAATATGGTATGGAACATTTTGTAGGTTATTATTCTTTGCCCTTTTGAACATTCTTAAATACGAAAATATATTACGAGCTTATTTTTCGAACAAATGGTCAATTTCAAATCCATCTTGCCATTTGAATGAAACACTTTTTTCAATTTTAAGTTGCCGTCATTGAACATTGTAAGTCTACTTATAATAATAATAATAATAATAATAATAATAATAATAATAATAATAACAATACACGAAAAAATACAGAGGCTCGCAGCAGCATAAGAAGGGGGACTTCAGACGTTGGGTTTAGCTGCGTTAAACTTGTCCACAGCAGCCTTAAACAAGTTCACAGTTCCAGCGCTAACCATGTGCATTCCATGGGTTGATAACATGGTGAAGTGTTTGCTGTTTTGGACAGAAATGTTAAAAAAGGACACTCAAAATTTAAATGTCAGTTGTCTGCTGTTAAAAAAGCTGAATCCAAAAGTAAAAGTGAAAATTTTTTTGTTTCCGTACAGAATATTTCAGTCTTGGTTTTTGCATTGACGAGTTTTCAAAAGGGTCAAGAAGTAAACTGTATAAGTGTTCAACACCGCTTTTCCCTTTGACAGTGCAAAAAGACACTTGCAAACCTAAAAGTGAACAAATTTAACACAGTATTCAGAATGAAATGGAAGTTGAAATTCAATTAACTGTGGGTACTCAATGGTACAACTTTGGGCTCTTAGCTGAATGCATTCCTTTTTACGAAAAATGTCTTCCAAAGTGCCTGTTGAGCTTTTAGAATTGAGTACGAAGGTAGAGATTCCCACAATCAAATTGAAGATTTCTTAACCGACTACCAGCGTCTTGATTGTTTGATTACGACAAAGTTACTTTTACTTCTGCTGGACATATCTTGCCTTTCTAATGCGAAGTTTTATGCAAAATTTACTTCTGCTTAGATAAAAATCCAGGGAATTTTCTATAAAAGTTAATGAATGTCAAAACGATCCTAGAATGAACGGTTCGTAATGCCTATTATTTGTGTATTGGTTTTGTACTTTAATTTTATGTTCTGAATTTTTTTTAATTTTCTTAAATTTGCATGACTGTTAACAGTCGTAAACCTACAGAAACAAAATTCCTGATGGATTTTATCATTATCTATTATTTTTTACACTGATTAACTCTGTTTGTGATATAAATTGATCTAGCAATTCCGGTCACATGACGAAAAATCTGTTTGTGATATAAATTGATCCGGTAATTCCGATCCCATGACGAAAAATTTAACCAAAAAAACTGATGGTGAATCTTGATTTTGTTTGGTGGAGACCAACATTCATTTGGCACAGAATAAAGGGTGTTTCGACAAGCATAAACACTAAGTCGCTTGTCTTCATCAGGCCTACTTACACCGTGTTGCTCGTGGAACTGGTGGTGGTCATTCTTGTTGCGTTCTGCAGCCGTTCTGTAGCATTCTGCAGCCAGAACGCAACAAGAACCATCACCACCAGTTCCACGAGCAACACGATGTAAATTCAAACTCAGCCTCACAGTGAAGGCCTGATGAAGACAGCGACTTTGTGTTTACGCTTATAGAAAATTATAGAAACTAAGTTTTCCCTCCCACATTTTGAAAAAGCGTTGCCTCTATTCTGTACCACTGGATCCTGTATGGATTCTGTGCCAAAGTATGAAAGACACGCATTTTTTGCCAACATTCATTCATTTAAAGGAGCCAATTCGGAACCTTAGTTTGAATATTTAAAAAAAACAGCTGGCAAAAGTATTTAAATTGTTTGTTGGAATGTTACAATTGTCAGTTAGCTTGATCACAAATAAAGGCGATTGGTGTAACCTTTGTTAAATTACATTAATTGCAATATAATAAGTACAGGTATGTACACTTGACCGTTTAACGACCTGCACAGATGTGGCTATACTTGTAAACTGCCTTGCAATATCTCATCGAGTTGCAAGTAATGGCTTACACAAAGCTAACCTATAGTGTGGTGGATGGTGTTAAATGGAAATATTAGCCTACAACCATGCAACCAACCTATTCAAGCTGAACTTGCACCACAGCCATAAGAGTTTTGGCTGGAAAAACCTCAACGACCTCATACGCTACCAACACTAAGTCCTTAGGGTTATTTATGAAAATATACTTTTTCTAGGTACGAGATTTTATAATCGCTTCAAAATCATGGTCAAGGTCATACTGCCGTTAATAATTAGTCGTTCCTCCTATGGATAGTACTTAATGACGGCAAGAAAAATCTTAATTATGTATAACTCAAATCGCATCGCAGCTAAAGAGTATGCAATTCTGATTGATTGTACAATCAAAGGTTGGAGCGTTGCCAAGTGAGACACGTACGTGAACGCTTTAGTGATGTACCTTTCCTGCAATAAACGAAAAACTAAAACAGCTTTTCTTCTGTGCGCAAACTGCCAGATTTTTTTGAATATGGATGTCAACTATTAGTCATAAAATATAAAAATAATAAAAAGAAGAAATCTCTTCCAATTTGAAACGGACATCATAAGAAATGTGTACTAATTCGCCAATTTACTGCTTGGCATCTTCAGAGGCGTGTACTGTACTTTTAAAAAATGATGATTTGATGAAGGATAAAGGTGAAGTGACTGTTCCTGTTGCAGGCCGGACGTCGCTGGTTGCTGCGGACCGGGAGGATGTGAAACAGAATGAGGTTGGGAATGTTGTTGTAGGCCCCCTGCTGGAAGTTTTGTATTGTGCAGGTGAATAACGGATGTTTCTCTGGCGAGTCTTGTGAATAAAATTTTTTCTGTGCATAATATGGTTGCATATTGTCAGTTGGGAGTGTGGCTGTACTGGCAACAAGGAACCATACTTTGCACTAAGAAATTGTATTCCATAAGACTCGCCATTGCAACAGCCTCGTTCATCTGTACAATGCAAATAACTTCCAGCTGGGGGGCCCTACAGCAGTTGCGACCTCATTTGGTGTCACACACTTCCAAATCCGTGGCAATCATCCACTTCTAGTCTGCAACAGCTGAAGTCATTTCACCTTAATCTGTCAAATGGCTTATTT
>JAHWFP010252454.1:0-13355 GCA_023313725.1 Lithobius niger | reverse complement strand
CATACACATATTTAAAGGTAATATTTTTGTGAAATTTCATCCAGATTTTTGTTGTGTTTTTTCCACATCGGCTTTTTTCCGTGACTTTTTTTTCCGTCGGCTTTTTTTCCATCAGCTTTTTTTTCCGAGGCCTTTTTATACGGGGCTTTTTTCCATCGGCCTTTTTTTCACCAGCTTTTTTTTCCGGGGCTTTTCTTTCCGGGGCTTTTTTTTCCTAGAATCGGGCCCAGTGCCTAAATCTCACCCTTTTGGCACAATCATTACCCCCACCCCCTCCCATTATGTTGATCACTTATACATTCACGTGTTACAATAAAGTTTATTATTATTATTTTAAAGTACATTGTAATTGCCATGAAATGGCGTGGTGTGGAAATTCGAGTTAGATTGCGTTGATCCCAGCGTGACCTACTGTTCTCGTAAAAAATAAATAAATACAAGAAACTTGTCGTCAGTACTCAAGTGCCACTTTTTTTTCTCTCTGCTCAAAATAAAATTCAAGTGAGAAAACGTTCTTGCAAAGAATTTTTAATAATAAATCACAAACAAACAGCGGGTTTCTGAGGTTATGTTGATCAGGTTAGGTAATGTGCCGAACAGCTGTAGCATCAAAATAACGAGCTTTAAAAAAAAACGGTAGCAAGTGGTGGTCGCATATGGCACTGGCTCACTGGAAATTACTTCCAAACCACTTTTTACTGATAAAAGTAATAACTAAAGTTTTCCATACGCCCACAATAGGATACTACAATGTTTAGCGCAAGGGTTAGCAGCACTGCGCCATGCTATTAGGCCTGTCGACTGTCCCTACCATGGAGCTTTTTCTGCCGTTCAATTCTCCGCCGCGACGCCAGCGCTCATGGTGCGTCTAGACTATACTACTACTATTCCAAGGTCTTTGGTCTGGTTAGGGCTTAAGCCCTAACCAGACTGGTTGCTCGCGGCTGCACGCCGACGTAGTATGGTGTAAAAACGACTTCAATATTCGTTCTTAACACAACACCAACCACACGATTGCTGCAATGTTGACCTTGTACGCACGTAGTTACGCATAGCTTCGCATGAAATTGTCTTCTGTCTTGAGAGGCCTTCAAAGCTTGTAACTTGACGACTGACGGCAACGGATGGTTCAGCGCACATTGCTTCCGTCGCTAACCGTTTCAGTTGGCTCCGCTGAGCTAAATTTGATCTCGTCCAAATTAGCAATGCAAATAAAGAAGGACTTGTAGTAACCTTAAGTAGGAAATTAGCTATTAATTCTTTACGCTCGGCTCGGACATGATGACAAACTTCAGAAAGCAACTGAAATAGGTTCGCATCTGTATTTAGTAGGAAAAAGGCGTTGTGTGCAGGCGCGTTCGGGTCCGATGTGATCAGTTTTTGACTGAAAAGATTCTGCCTCGACCACCCGTCCGGCAGCCGACGGAACGGGACGGAGCAGTATACGTGACTCCTCCAATTTACATGCTTTTAATCTAAACAGAAATTTGACGGCCTGCGACGTAACGTGACGGAACGGAACGGAACGGAGTAGTATGCTACAAGCTTCAGTCAACGGCCGTTGTCGTCCGTCATGCGCCTGCGCACAATGCATTTCTTCGACTAAATACAAATGCGAACCTTATTCGGTTGCCTTCTGGACTTAAATGTCATCATAAAGAATTAATACCTAATTTACTACCACTTTATATTTAATTATTTATTTACGGCCACTACAAGTCCTTCTTCATTTGCATTGCCAATTTGGGCGCAATCAAATTGAAAAGCTTAGCGGAGCCGACAGAAACGGTTCGCGACGGAAACAATGTGTGCTGGACCATCCGTTGCCGTCAGTCGTCGGAACGGGACGGAACGGAACGGAACGGAGCAGTGTGCTACAAGTTTTAAACTTCTATCGTGGCATGGACTTTAGAACGGAATCTGAATCATCGCAATTTTACCACACCGACATGACGCACATACTACAAATACCAGCAAATCTAATTTTTTTTTCTTTCTTCTCCTAGTTTCCTGCGATTCGATATTTGATCCGAGCAATGACTGGAGGTGAAAATAATCATGTCACCTGTAATAATAAACCTTGGTATCTCCTGCAGAAAATGTCTGGGTCGATAATAATTGAAAAGCTGGCATCTGCAATTTTCTTTTGTTATCCCACAGCGCTGTCACCACGAGCAAATAAAAAAGGAGTTATGATTCATCGGACGTTGCTTCACACTCTTTTTTTAATCAGCAGCGTAAAACTCAGAGCTGCTGCTCGTTTAAGGGGAACGGTCGGTAATGCGAATGTTTTTTTTTTCCTTCAGTTATAGGACAACTATTTCGTAAGGTCCTCAATTTTGAAACTTTTAGGATTGACGTGTTTGCTATAGCAAGTTGTACAGCTGTTAAAAGTTATTAAACTTAATCAGCACTTGTGGTGTGCCATCAGTGTGGGAAGCACACCTCTGCAACCTACTTACTCGTCACCAGGGCCTCATGGTGCACACGTTCCAATAAATAAGTACCCTTACAGCACGTGTGCCCCAGACGTCACTCTAAACCTGTCGCACTCATTTAACCCACACACTATGCTAGAATAGGACGGATATTCTATGCAGTTTAGGTTTACTTGTCTCCAAGCATAAACACAGTCACTTTGGACTTTCTCAGTACAATATAAGGCCATCTCACAGGTATCTTCCATGGTCCTCAGAAAATACCAACTCAACGAGCTTTGCTGCGCATCATTATCTGCTGACTGCCTTTCGAAACTTGTAAGTTTCACGAATTTGCCCCTTGGCATCAAGAGATGAAGCCACCTGCCAAACCTCCCGTGTCATGATAATTTACGTGACTTTTTTCCAGTATTTTTGAAACTGCCTTTTTCAGGGGGCTTTGGTTAATCTGAAGTGATGCGAGGTGTAGCATCTTGGAGCAAACACGTAACTTCGTTATGGGAGGCGCTTCTTCACATCCAAAACAACACACAGCAGACGAATGAATGTAACGCTATACGACTGTGATGTCACCAACAACTATGATATCACGCGGTTCGTTTGTCCTCCTGTAAGTGTGTGTGCCAAATTGAACACGTGATCTGAAAAATGCTAGCAGTCCCCCACTGAGCGGTTGCACCACTAAAGCAGTTGTACTACACAGTTGTTACATTGCATAGCAGTTGTACTACGTAGAGAGTTGTAATATGTAGTACCTGATGGTAACATCATGCCTACATGTCAAAATATGTCCAGTAGCAAGTGTCTGCTCATCTATTAAAATTTACGTTTTGGCACACCATCCCGATTCGTTAGGTTCTGCTAGTCTAAAGTTTCATGCATGGGCATCTAACCCCCCCCCCCCCCACACCATGGGGCCTGCCCCACTCTCGCGCGCCGCCCGGGCGGTAGTGTATGGTTTATACAGATGACGGTGTATCCCACGATACTGAGACGTGATTTTAACGATGTGCCCTCTCTTTGTTAACTTCCGGTAAGGTGTTAGTGGTCCCACTGGGAATCCTTTCTTACCGTTTTGCTCATTTTACTGAGCAATAAACACATTATTATTATTATTATTATTGACGTTTTGCATGTGTAAAGTACAGTGGTGGTGGCCCAAGTATTACAATATTTTTTTCTTTTTTTTCTTGGTGCAATACGTGTAAGCAATCCTATGGCTAGCTTCATGTGCTCTGCCTCTGCCAACTATTAATTAATATAAATCATACTTACTCGTTTTATCTCATCCTTACTACAGTATAGTTTAATAAATACATATTCGCAAGGTCCGTGGGCAGCCTATGCTACGTGATTCGTCCATGGCCGGATTTACATGGACCCAAAAGAGCCAATTGCCCCAGGCCACCAAGCTAAAGGTTTCCCCTTTATACAAAAATATTGTAATTAAAAGATTACTTTATTAGAAGAAGAGCGATCAAAATATAATTCTGAATTTTAGAAACGTGTCATAATGTTAAGTAAATTCCTTGAGGATTTACACTCCATATGCTGGACAGGGCAGTGATGTACCGTAAAGTGTTGCAGCTTTCGTGACTCTGCCACACTGCGTGCTTACACTTACCGTATATTCTTCTACCGTCCTACATGCCATCTATGTTAAATCATTCTGGACAAACTAAAAAAAACTCATATGCTATTCTAGACAGTCTCCCCACCCCCCCCCTCCCCTTCCTGAAATTTCAACAAGGCATTTGTCTCATTCCCCACCATAGATAGATGCCCCTGGTTTCATGGGGCAGGGTGGTTGGATGGTTAGCACGAATTATCATATGCCAGAGGTGTGTGTTCCAGCCTGACGTCAATTGTCCCAGGCATTTGCGGGAAAAGAAGTGCCCTGTGAATCCTCTTGATCACGTTGATTGTTGCATGTAAAAGATCCTAGAAATTTCCCATTGGAATTACCTAGCAAAATTGTCTCTCTCGCCTTCTGATATCATGGTACGGCTGGAAGCACGTCAAACACCCGAAGTCTTAACAGTTTTGGGTTTTACTCAAATCGTTACCTCCTCCGTAAAGACTTGCACAGCTTTCTGCGATGGAAAAAGCTCTTACTTTGGTATTTTTACACATTATAATTCGTGCATATGACCATACGTGCA
Organism: Lithobius niger; assembly: GCA_023313725.1. Lineage (NCBI taxonomy): Eukaryota > Metazoa > Arthropoda > Chilopoda > Lithobiomorpha > Lithobiidae > Lithobius > Lithobius niger. Next base: position 8,755 of record JAHWFP010252454.1, on the reverse strand, counting down.
TATGACCATCCGTGCATATGACCATACTTATGACCATACATTCTCAATTTTCATTGTTTTAAAAGGCGCACTATACATCCCGTGTCGTTGTGGTTTCGCTTTTAGAGAGAACGAACCCATACTGGATTATCTGCCCTGCGGAGATGAGAGGATAAAACCCGATCAAGCCGGTTGTAACAACGCTATTTCTTCAAAACTAACACTAATTCCATTTATCACAGAAAGCACCATTAATGAGTCCACGAAATAAACTTACCAGCAAAAGCATTGTTTGGGTTCGTGCCCCCTAAAAAAACAAAACAGCAACAACAACAACATAAGTACACGCGATAGAACACACCATAAGTACACACCACCGTTATTAGTGCCATTGGACAAGTGTAGCTGGGAGGGTTTTCCGGGTTTAGACGGTATTTCGTATAGGAACGTCCGTGACACCACCATGGACAAGAAGATGATCTCCTGGGAATTTTCAGTCAAGCTTGGTGCAGTGGTCTTCGTGGAAGCAGACCGGTATGGCTACCAAAGGCAGCACCAGGACAAAAAGAAGTTGGATTGCTTCTGGCCCGTCGCCTTGCTTTCATGTGTTGGCGAATTATATTGGTGAAGATGGCTTCTGTGGTGGTTACTCAAGGGTCGAAATTTTCTTCACCCATCAAAATTTCTATTCCATTGTGGACGGGTCATTTTCTTGTGTTTGTGGGAAGATGGTCGGGGGTGACTGCGGGCATATACACTGAACCAACCAAGGGCCTGGCCCCACTTACCACGGAATCCGATACCTATAAACAACACTTGCCGCGAAGGTCCATAGCTTTGCAGTGTCACAACCACGGGACCGAACAAAAACCCAAAACCTTGCTTTTGTCATCATTAGGTGTCGCAAAAGAAAGAAAAGACTCGATCCCATGGCCTTCTATTTATTAGCGCAGTTAGGGCATTATACTTTCTTTCTTTCTCAGATTAGCGTGTCTTTTATCCTCACAAGCCTAGTCTTTAATGAAAGAATTTGTACAGGTGTTTGAAAACCTACAAGTAGTCCTTGAATTTGTGAAATGAAAATTGTAATCCTTGAATTCATGGAAATGATCGGTTTGGTCCTTTAAAGTCACTGATTTTTCTCTTTATCAGAATCAGCTTAAAAAGTGGCTTAAAAGTATAAAAATAAAGTTTTTGGCGTTAATTGGCCAAGTGAACAAAGCCAGCGAGGTCGATTACTGAACTGAATTTGGATTTTGTATACTGTGTGTTTGGTGGTGTAGTTTTTTCTGTTAGGGACACGATAACATTTGTAGTTTTCTTCTGATTTGATTCAAATTTCACTCGCTTTGAAACAATGCAGTTGTCATTTGTACACAACATTCTCTGCACGTGGTGTAGAACTATGCCTATAGTCGTATAGATCCCTGTGGAATTAGTTTGCAGAAATCATACAGGCGAAGTAGTTACGAAATATATTATGCATTAAAAGTCTTATAGCAGGTCTCGCTCGGCCGAGTAAGTATAATCTGTAGATCTCAGTCATATGCAAGCGTTTAAATTAGACTGAATTTGTGGTAGTCAATTACAAAACAAAATTATTGTCACACACATAGATGATGGCACTGCTGCTTGCCAGAGCCAATGAGAGATCGTCTTCTGTCAACATCGAGCCAATGAGACACCGTTTTCTGTTCAACACAGATCCAATGAGAGGTCGTCTTCTGTGCAACATAGAGCCAATGAGAGACCATAGTCTGTTCAACACAGAGCCAATGAAAGACCGTCTTCTGTTCAATACAGAGCCAATGAGAACCCGCCTTCTGTTGAACACATAGCCAATGAGAGACCGCCTTCTATTCAACATTATAACAGTTCAAGTTGCAAACAGTAGTATGCTGTATTGGAACTTTTTTCTCGGTATGTACTCATAGTTCGGGTTCTTGTGGCCACACGGATAACTTTTACACTTCTTGTAGTTTATCTTTGTTTTCCAGACATTCATTAGTTCAGTAAGTTCATCCCACAAGCTCATCGCTCTAATGGCTGTACAAACTACATTGAGGGCCGAAGTACTGTAACGTTTAAGCCATTAAGGTTGATTCCCACCAAAACCGGAATCGGAATCGAATCAGAAATGGAAGGAAAAGTGCACAAGTGCGCATGCTCAGACGCTTTTTGATATCGTTTCCGTTCCGAAATGCGCCCGACTGCTGGTTAGCTTTTCCGATTCATTCCGTTTCGAAGTGCATATCGGTCAGCCAATTGCCGCCCGTTTACAAGGCACGTAACACCAAGGCCACACAACCCGTTCGCTTCAAAAGAAGTATGGCGGCCACCGGCGCTTTAAAACTTGATCGAAGAAGTGTGCTAATAGCGCGGTTATTCCTATTTAAAAAAAAAGCAATCTGCCGCGATGATCATCAAAACACACAGTCTTGGCCGTTATACAACGCAGTAGGACTATCAGGCAACCTTTAAAGTAGCGTTTAAAACATGGAAAATGTGTGCATCTGGCTACGACACAACGACTACGAACGACAGCATGATATGAAGGAAGAGGAATCTTACGTGACCTACCATTTTTATTTCACATTAGAAAACAAGCAAGATCGCTTTTAGCTTTCTTCCTTTATATATTTGTTTACAAAGCTTATGTATTTATTAGCTGGAATAATCCAACCAATGCAGCCTACGCAAGCAGGGCGAGAAGAGAGATGGGGAAAGAGGGGAGGGCTTGTCGGTCAGCCAGTCGGGGAGTGGTTAAGCTCTAAATACCATGAGGTGGTCAGCGTGCCCATTGGCTGATCGTTTAAGTCTTTCGATCTCAGTGGGAATGGTTGTACTTTTTTTTCCCGTTTTCCTATTCCTTTTCCGTTCCGATTTTGGTGGGAATCAGCCATTAAGCAATGTCTGGCCAAGCCTCATTGTTCAATTGAATAATAAATTTCCATTGGGTGGGTGACCACCTGGGAATCTAGCTGTTGCAGACATAGGGCCTTAGGGCTTCGGGAAGATGACCGGGAGTGGTTAACGCTCGTTAAACCCTTTAACCCTTTAACCCTTTTTTAAATTTCCATTGTTTCCATTTCCTTTTCCATGACTGAACTTTTCACTGATCTTCTTTAACGCTGGCATTGTTTTAATATTTTTGTGTTTACTTAGAGTGCGTTACATTTTATGCCTTTTTTTAAATTTTTAGTGCGTGATTACACTATTGTGTAATTAACTAATTTATTTTTGTTCTTATTCCGTAGTATTGTCAAGTTTACTGCGTTTTAACTGAGTTCCTAAAAACATTGGCCTTCAATCGCTTTTGTATTTTTTCATGTGTTAAAAATAAAGCCTGGTCTCTTCTCAGGTCAGGGACATATCGTTGAGTAAACAACACACTGCTGGTCGTACAGCTACGTCATATTGTGACGTGTACAATTCTGTCGTCACACAAGTCTGTAAGATGTAAACACTACTCTAGTATATATATAAAGAGCTCTCGTTAGCCTTGATTGTCTCTCCGGAGTACATAGCATCATGTCATACTATACGCTGTTAATTGTGGCCTGTTTACTAGCAATAACTCGAGCTCCAGCTGTTTTGGCTGTCAGCGGTGTTGATTTAGTTTTTAACAGCAAATCTAATTCTCCTCGGGCGTCGCTATCTACAGCAAATGACATCCCTTTTACTGAACTACCGAAATATGAGTTGTCCATTTGCTTTCATGTATTCATAGAAAGTGCAAACGAGAAGCCGACTACTTTAGTTTCGTATTCGTCAGAAGAAACAGACGACGCCAACGAGCTCTTTTTGGAAGTCAGTTATCAAAGAGAAAATACATATACTGAATTTCATATCGGCCGTTCATCCGTAAGCTACGAAGAGGTCCCAACTCTTAACACTTGGACGCATATCTGCGTTTCCTGGTCAAGTAGTCCTGGAGAAGTCCACTTCTTCATGGATGGGGAGGAGTTAGTGGGGTCAACGGACTACCTCAAGCAAGGTTATAGCATCGGTGGAACTGGCCATTTAGTTATAGGAAATGACCAAGACGACTACAATGATGACTTTGATCCATCACAAGGACTCAACGGAAGAATGACTCAGTTCCACATTTATGAAAAACGGCTGGATGCCAATGAAGGTGAGATTAATTAGCTTATGCTACAACTTACCTGAAATGTAATTTAAAAATTTAAAAATTTGTGTTTTGTGAAAAGAATCTTAAGGAACTAGAAAGGTTATAAGTTAACCTTACTCCTTAACTAACAACCATCGACTTATTCGAAATGTTGACGATTAGGCTGTTGTTGGTTGTGCTAACAGGGTTTCGTTGTACTTAAACCAACACAGGCCCAGAGCTCGGAATTTTTCTGGAGGGGGTGGGGGGGGGTGCAGACAGGGGTGCACCTTTATAGGCGACTTTTTTCCAAATTGCCGGATGGTATTTCGCCCCATCGAATTTGCCAAGCAGTTTTTCACACCACCCAGTTTTCATGGTGGCATTTACCCCCGGTGACTTTACTGAGCCCCTCCCACTCACATCCAGTTTTCAGAGATGTTTCGCCACATCGACGTTAGTAACGAGAAAATTATCCATAACTGATTTACCGATCAATTTTTCATCCCTATCCAGTTTAGCTGGCCATTTTTCATCCCATCCAGTATTCCAAAGTCCGTTCACCTCTCACACGGGCTGGTACCTTACGACCAGAAACGCCCATAATCCTACACCTGGAACCCTGCACACTTACCCTGTTCCTTCCCAACTGGGGGAGTGCTATAAGCCTTTCCCAGTGGGATTCAGGGCAGAGCTTTAAGAAACTTAATGCAGTTTATGACTGTCGGAGAGGATTTTTCTAAAATCGAAGTTACTTTGCATTAGTTGGCATTACAGAGGGCATTTTGCGTGGGAGGTCCCCTGCATTGTGCGTGGAATACTGAGCTTGTGGGCGTCTCTGTTGACGTCTCCTGGTATAATTTCTGGTATAATTTGCGCTATAATAGGGGTCATGTGATTGAACCGCTAACTTGGAGCTTGGGAGCAAGACCCAAACCAATTTCCGTTTAGTCGGCCTTGGTTATACTACAAAGAGGTGCATGACTAATGCTGCGCCAACAATATTTTATTGTTTTGTAAGCCACTAAATGTTTGTAAGCTCTATTAAGAGAACAAACAAAGAAACACAATGGAACCAAACGTTTTCAACAGCTAATTTGGATTCTTTAACTTCTGTAAAGCACTGAAAGAATTTCTTACAGGAAAGAATGAATTGCGTCAAACTGCTGTTTTTATCTAGGTCCCTTATGTAAGCTGAAGCATGAACGTCCATGTTAAATGCCAAACTTTGAAATCCTGTAGTGTCACCCAGAATTGACATAGACCAACGAAATTCGGTATTAGAGGTCGTGCCGTAACTATTTCACTGCATTACGAATTTTAATGCCAACAATCGAACCGTTCGACGTCCACAGGGCCATTCCTTGTTGTTGTTGTTGTTCTTCTTCTTCATCTTCTTCTTCTTGGGACTCTTTGCCCTCACCTGGAGATGGAACCACTGAACCGATTTACAAGTTTTATAGCTTAAAACGTAAGTATGGAAATGGCTTAAAGCCTTTTGAATTCTATTTTAATGTGGCGACAATATTGTGGTTGTTGTTCTTGTTATTGTTGGGGAAAATTTTGCTCTCATCTAAAGATCGAACTGATGAACTGATATTCAATTTTTATAGCTAAAAATGTAGGTATTTACAAGGACCAGGACACGTCTTTTAAACGCTATTTTAAAGTGACTACGATATTGTTGTTGTTGCTGTTATTCTTGTAGGGGAAATGTAACATTTTGAAAACCTATAGTTTTCCCTAGACTTGAAGTAGACCAGTGAAATTCGGTGTTTGGGGCAATGTCATAAGTATTTCACTGCCTTACAAGTTTTATTGACAACAATCGATCCATTTCGCTTCCACAGCACACCATTTTTTGTTGTGGTTGTTGTTGTCATTGTTGGGACTCTTGCCGTCACAATCGGTTAAGCAACAAAATCATGCACATCGAACTAAAAGTATGAAATTTGGTTCACAAGTCATTCTTAGGAGTAGAAATCGAACTAGCTTTGGAAACCCCTTGAGATACCCTCCCCCAAGCCCCCCACGCTCCCGTGTGAATTCTACACACTCAGTCTCCATGTTCCTGATGACCGACAAATTCTTGCTGATCGAGCTAAAAGCTTGAATTGTCGCACACATTCTTAGCAATCACACGAAAACAAGGCAAGGAATCCCATGAAACATCCCCCAAGGCTTCCCCTCCCCCTTGAACCTCTCCCTACTCACCCTCCCTGCGGCTTGACCAACAAATTATTGCAGTTCGAGCCCAAGGAAGCATGAAATTTGGTACACAAGTCATTTATAGCAGTAAACTTCAAACTAGCTATGAAATTCCCTTGAAATACTTTCCAAGGCAACCCAACGGCCCACCCCCACCTGTGCCCCTCTCCCTGAGGCCTGACCAACAAATTCTTACACATACTGAATAAAAGAATGAAATTTAACCACAAGTCAAATACCAGTACAAATCGAACTAACTACGGAAATCAGATTTGAAATGTTGAAATGTCACAAGTCATTCTTAGCAACCACTTCGAACCAGCCATGAAACTACATGCAATATCCCCCAAGGCTCCCCCTTAGTACTTCCCTCCCTGAGGCTTGACTAACAAATGACTGCAGATCGAGCTAAAAGCTTGAAATGTGGCATGCAAGTCATTTTTAGCAGTACACATCGAACCAGCCATGGAATTCCCCCTCCCCCCCCCCCCATGAGATATTCACAAGGCTCCCCCAGTACCCTCTGTTCCACCTCCCTGAGGCTTGACCAACAAATTATCGCAGATCAAACTAAAAGGATGAGATTTCTCCAAAGCCACCTAACGCTCCCCCCCCCCCACCCCCACCCCCGGTGACCCCTACCTGAGGCCTGATGAACAAACTCTTGCAGCTAGTGCTAAAAGAATGAAATTTGGTACTCAAGTCATTCTTAGGAGTACAAATCGAAGTATCTATGGAACTCCCATGAAATCCCCCAAGGCCCCTCAGCACCCCCTATGTCTGCTTCATGAGGCCGATACCCAACAAATTCCTGCTGATCATGCTAAAAGCATGCATTGTGGTACAGAGTCATTCTTAGCAGTAAAAATCGAACCAGCCATGGATCCCCATGAAATACCACGAAGGTCTTTCCCTGTGCAACCCCACGAAGTATCTATGACCAATCTTAAGCACGCCGTTTTATTTAAAAATAAGTGCTAGCAATAACAACAATACAATTTCCAATATCGGAATTTCTATTTCCGATATCGCAAATACAATTGCCTACATCAAGAATACTTTTTTTTTTATTTGCGATATCGGACTATAATTTGCAGTATCAGGAATTCTATTTCCAGTATCGGAAATTCGAATTTAATTTCGAATATTAGGAAATACAATTCTGAATATCGCGAATTGGCTAGAATTTCCGATATTGGAAATTGAATTCGCAATATCAGAAATTGAATTTGCGATATCGAAAATTCTAATTGTGGATATTGGGAATTGGCTTCAATTTCCAATACTGCAAATAGCATTTGTGATAGCGGCAATTCAATTTACGATAATGGAAAATAAAGTTTAATTTTTGATTTTGGAATTAGAATTGTCGATATCAAAAATTGAATTTTCGATATCGGAAATGCTTTTCTGGATATCAAAAATATGCATGAATTCCCAATATCGCAAATGTAATTTTGGATATCGGAAATTGCATTTGCGATATCAGGAATAGAGATATTCCAATATTGGGAATTGTATTTTCATTATTGCTAGCACTTATTTTTAAATAAAACGGCGTGCCATACAATCTACTGAAAGCACGCATCATAGCAGTCGAAATTGAACTACATATGGGAACCCCATGAGATATCTCTAAGGCCCTCAGTTCTCTCTATGTCCCCTTTATGAGGCAGACGATAACAAATTCTGGTTCACTTTGTACTGCTAAAAATTATTTGTGTACCAAATTTCAAGCTTTTAGCTGTATGTGTAAGAATTTCTTGGATAAAGGGAGGAGGCACAGGCATGCACTGGGGGTTATCTCAAGTGAGTTCCATAGCTAGTTCGATTTGTACTGCAAGTAATAACTTATGCGCCAAATTCCATGCTGTTAGCTATATATGCAAGAATTTGTTGGTCAAGCCTCAGAGAGGTGGAACAGGTGGCTTTGGGGCTTATTTCATAGGGTTTCCATGGCTGATTTGATTTGTACTCGTATGGCTCATAAGAAATGCTTGTTACATGGCTAATTCCTCATTCTTTTAAAAAATTTTCAAATTCAGCACTAACTAGGCTGGTTCGTTGCTGCTCACGAGTGTTTTACAAAAAACATAAGTTGCAAATAAATCCTTTAGAATTCTGATAATGTCACTGCTAGTAGTCAACTTAATGACGTACACAAACAGGAATTCCGAATGTGCATCAATGATTACTAAAAAAAAATGTTTGCCATGGAATGGGCCACTAAATTAAATAGACCAAATGCTCGCTGGATTTTCCGAAACGTATATTTAGCAGAAATGCCAGCTTCTCTGCTTACATGACATGGCTTACACTTTTTCACCAGTTTTTCAAGTACGCTATCCATTTGAAGCCACCAGACACAAGAGCAAGCAAGCGTTTTTATTCAAACGATGCTACAGTGCCCCAAGTGTAGCTCATCAAGGACTTGTGGTCGTAATTTCCATGGAA
>JAHWFP010252453.1:0-35474 GCA_023313725.1 Lithobius niger | reverse complement strand
CCCCCCCCCCCCCCCCCCCGACCAACTTTGGTTGAAGATTTCGACAAGAAGTTACCATCAGAATCAGTCAAACATAGAAGCTCTTAATAGCCACTCACTTGAACTTTATTCCTGTGAAAACAGAACATTAAATTTCCTTCTAGTTCTGCAAATGAATCCTTAACAAAAAGTCACCAAACTGGGCCGTAGCGCTCACACTGCCGGCTGCCGTAACTTCAAAACCAATGTACAAATGTAATTATTTCTTTTTATTTTATTGCAGGCATAAAGCCTAAATACACTAGCTTAGTTGTGTTTTAGGAGGGGCTTCCTTTAAGGTACTTAACTTCACATATATGTTGGATACAGACTTAGAACGATATTTTTATCTTGTTTGTTGGTACCCCAAATGCTATGAAAAATGTCCGACTTTTCTCTATCACCATTCTCTGCTGAGACAAAAAAATTTTATATAGCCTTTTTACTAAGCTGGTTTATTTAACCTTTTGAGTTTAATCTTTTGCCGCTGGATCACTACCTCTGCTTAGCCTTCCTTTAGCAACGTTTTTAACGAACGTGAATTGTATTTGTTGTAAATAGTAAACTGAAAACTCAATGCAACCACCAAGAACCACACATCACTTGTAATTTGTGTTAGTATTACACTCAACATGGGTTTTCTTGTTTCATTTATTTTAAGAATTTGTCTTTACGCCCTGCGCAGTACAGATGTTTCCATTAGCGGCTTATCACTTTCTGATGATCCCTCACTTGGAGAAACAGCAGCAAGCGTCAATTGAAAACGCCATGGTTTGATTGTAAGTTAGGCCTACACACGTCACTAACTCGTAGCCAAATAAAAACGGTTTATGTTATAGCACAAATAATCTTTTGCCCCCGGATCACTACCTCTGCTTAGCTTTCCTTCAACAACGATTTTAACGAACGTGAATTGTATTTGTTGTAAATAGTAAACTGAAAACTCGACCGTGACTACCAACAATCCGAATGAAAAACAAACGATCTGTTCCTTCTAATAAATTGCAAATGTCTAACTGCACTTCGTCCCCCTTCCTTCAATAGTTGCAGTGCATAACACTGTAGTTTAATATTTTGTACACCAAAACTCCCAAAGTATCATAATCGCCAATTTTCCATTGTCAAACAGTTCAAAACTCGTTATTGGCACATGCGTACATAGTCCCTGTTCCTTCAAACGGCTCCTAAGCAAAAGCCTTTGTTTACGCGACTTCTCCTCCCTCTTTTCATTGTTCTCAAGGCCCTCAGCCAATCAGACCCCCGCAGCTCTCCTCGGCGTCCGCGCTTTTGCAACGAAACTCCGATGCTCTAGCATAAAAAGCCCCAGTCGCCCCCCATCCATAGCACAGCTCACAGATCTAAGACAAGTGGTCGTCACGGCCAGTCAGGAGTGGAGATGCCGCGTTCTGAAGGTTGCCATGCCGGGCAAAGGTAGTGGTCAGTATATAAGTTACTAGTTAATTATTGAAAGTTTAATTTTAGGACCCCCATTCTAAATTTATAGTTCGATTTTTAACTTGCCTCTTGTTTTAAATTTTACAGTGGAGTAAGCCAAAGGCATTTTCGGTCTTTACTTGCTGTAATGTCGGAGTGGTTCTCTTCCTAAAAACCAACGTTCCTTTGTTTATCTTAAACCACGTTTTAATTTAAACGGCAGACAGTGGCCCTTGAGGATTCGGGAATCTTTTGCGAGAGATTTTTCTGTCTGGGTTAATTGTATAATTTAGCGGATGCGGTTATAAATTAACGGATTCTCCTGGAATTCACCCTACTTTTTCTTATCAAAAAGTGTACTTATGTAAAATGCCAATTGTTGCTTTTGAGTCTTGAATTTTCTAAATGTAAATTCGTTTGCTTTCACGGAAAGCTTTCTTGCTTTAATTCAAAGCTTCTCATGTAAACTAGTAAACCATAATGTAAAGTGCTTTATTTTTCATTTGTTTGTTTTATTAAAAACTAAGTGTTAAACTACAAACGTGCGTTTTCTAGTGTTGGACAATCGCTAATCGTTTTAAATAATATGTAGCCCATTTTTATTCTAAACCCCCTTAGCTTTTAAACTTACCCACCGGTGGTAGCAGCCTTAAAGACCAGGTAGAAATACTGGATAGCCTAATTTAATTTAGTTAGGAAAGTTATCTTCACTCCCTCCCGGATTGAGGCCCTACAGAGCTGTTTTTAACCAAAATAGTCGACCAAGTCATTCTTACATGTAAGAAAGTCAACCATGAGTGCGGAGACGTTACAAGCACCTAGCCCGTCGTAGCGTCCACCGCTACAAATGGTGGCAGCGGTGGGATGAACAGGTGCTGTTCCCGTCAAGCGTTTCCCCTTGCCATGCTACTGGACCCATTTGTGCGTGAAGAAAACCACTTCAACCCAGATGTCAGTGATTAATTACCAGAATCAAGAAACAGATGTCCGTACCAAAGCTAAAAAAAAGGTACAGAAGTAGAAGTACGCAACTCAGCTAAAAAAAAGTTGCCGAAAAAGATGCCCGTACTGCCGACACTATCAGTACAAAGCTCAGCCCCAGCAACCAAAACCCTGGAGTCGAGAAGCAAGAACCCACTTCGCCGAGAGTGCAGTTTGCCGTGCCGAATTGATGCCCCCATCAGCCGCCGTCTGTGAGGAGGATCTGCCCGTAGGGACCAAGAGCTCCGTAGCAGAAACCAGCGTGCCTTGAGTTGCCGACGTCAAGGCCAAAAGTCAACCGAAGTAGACCACCCAAAACTGGACGTTTCCTTCAAGTGTGTTTCAAGCCATCTACAATCGCCGGTGGGGATGTGGAGGTGGACTTGACGGACATTACACCATTGTGTATGGGGTCAGTGTGCATAGGATATGCTAAGGCCGCCAAGCCAGAGTGTTGTAGTTAAAATTCCGTAGGTTTATTAATTATTCATACACCAAAATGCTAGTGGTCTTTAAAATGTCTTGTATGTACTGCTTACTGGATTTGGGGAGAGAAATATTTTAAATAATGTGCTCTGTTTCAAATATTAACGTAAAATTAACTTGCGGCTGCAATTAATTTAGTTTTCATTTATACAAGTTGTATTAGAAACGTTAACGTTAAAACGTAAAAATGTCGGACTTAAATTTGGACGACGTAATTAAAGACATCCATTATAAGGAATGAAAAAAGCCTGCACTAAGCTAGGCCTAACCGTAACGGAAACTAGACAAGAAACTGTCTTAGTGTTACAAACAGCTGTTGGCAGTGACCGTTTAGAGGTACAGGATTTACGTGACGACTAGCTTCAGCTATAGAAAAACGTGAAGCTTTAATTTTGCAAAGGCAAGAATTAGCCACTAGAGATCGAGAACTTTCATTAAAAACTAGATTAAAAGCCCTTGAAATCGCTAACAGCGAAAAAAGGTGAGACTTAGAGCTAGCTGAATCAGATCGACGTCGAGCGCATGAATTAGCTGTACGGGACCAAGAGGCCCAAATTAAGGACCGTGACGCCTTGCTTAAAGAAAAGGAAGCCGCAATTTTAGAACGCACTTGTGCTTTAGAATTGGCTAAATTAGATAAGCAGCTGGAACTAGCTAGGCTAAACGCTGCAAATTTAAATGTTAACCCAGCTCCAGCTGGAGCTCCGGGCGCTCCGCCAGCTCCCCCGAATCCGGTACCTAAAGAAGGAAAAATTGCCGATGTGGTACGCCTATTAAATAAGTGGACCCCCAAAAACGGAAATTACCAGCTTTCTTAAAACTTTTGAAAGAACTTTAACTAGTCAAAAGATCCCAAGGAACCAATGGAGTACAGCACTCTTACCCCTCATGGGAGAAATTTTAATTAAGGTTCGCGATCAACACACAGAAGTTGAAATGCAGGATTATGACGTAGTCAAAAGTAAACTTCTTGACAGGTTTGTGCAAACGAAAGAGTCAGTCCAAACGCAGTTTCGTTCTCTTGAGAAAAATCCAGAACAGTTTCACGATCACGCGTTTGAACTAGAAACGCTATTTTCTCAGTGGTTAGCTTTAGCTAAAGTTAACGGTGATTTTAACAAGCTTGTAAATATAATGCTCCTAGGGCAGTTTACTAAATCATGTCCAGTTGCCCTGCGCAAATGGTTGCCCGACCAAACCCGACCAAATTTTGGTAAACACTCTCTGCACTGTTTCTAACCTCAGAATGTCTCCTCGAAGTGACGGGAACCAAACGGGGCTGACGTATTCTACAAGCGGACGAAATGTTGATAGAGTTAAGCGTTGCTCTATCAACATTGATCTAATGTTGATAGAGTTTAGCGTTGCTACTTTTGGAACTTCCCCCGACATTTCCGTAGTGAGTGCCCCGAACGTAATAAAACGGCCCCGGAGCGTAGTCTACACCGCAACAAGCAAACGCATGTTTTCTCGTCGGGAAAAATGCCAGCGAAGTTCTTAAATCTAGCACTCTAGCAGCTAGTGTAGGAAAACTTAAAATTTAAATTTTGTGCGATTCCGGTAGTTCAGTTTCCCTGGTTAGCGCGAAACTCGCAAAAAAATTGGCCACGTTTAAAGAAAAAAATTCGTTGTCAAACTGTTTTGAACAACCATATAGTCAAATTGCCTCAGGTTAATTTATGTATAACTTTAGCTAATGGTGCTAAGCTAAAAACAGTAGCTTGTGTGTCCAGTGCAACATCTTCGACGTCGTGCTGGGCGTTCCCGATTTTGATTTATTAGACCAAACGCTCGGGCCTCCTATAAACAGCCCGCTAAGTGATTCTGCCCCTAACGCTAAAGACACTACACCCCAGCCCGTCCCAGCAGTAGGAGGGAAACAGTTTAGCAGAAGAGGTCGAGCGTTACTCAAAAGCAATCAAGCGTTAAGTGTAACCCGATACCACGATGATCCCCCTCGTTAGGAGGAGACATTTCGTGTGACTTGATTGGGCGTATAACGCTGGCGTAAAACGGCCAGTGACTAGTAGTAAATCTGTCCAACTAGAGGTCGGCAGTAGACGTGCTTCCCTTGAGTGTTTTAAATTCTTTCGTGAAAGCAGTAAAGTCAGTCCTCTGGAGATTAATTCAAACTTAACTTTAGAGTACTAGTTGTTTGAAACGGGAATAATAGTTTTTCGTTAGAACGAAGGTTACATTCTAACCTAACCAACAGTTAAAATGTAGTTTTGTCAGTTTAAGAGTATGTAAAACCTTAGATTAGGTCTCGCTACTGAACAACTAAAATTTGTATAGTTTTTTTTCCCCCAGTTCCCTTTTAAAAATAGGACCAAGGTTTTAGTTTGAATTCTATGTCAGTCTAGGGTGGAAATAAATACGTTATTATGGCTTTAGTACTGAATAGGTGTTCCCAGTGAAACGGAGGTTGTAAAACCTAACCTAATGTAGTTTTTCTCTAAATTAGAGTTTTTTTGCAAATAAAAGCAAACCTAACAAAGTAAATTCCCGTGCGAGTTTCTTTTTAATAGTGAGTTGTATGTCGATATAAGCGTAGCTCCATCTACGAGCAACTAAAAACTAAATAGTGTACTTGTTGAGATTTTAATTTTTAGAACTTCAGAGACTGCTGTACAAACCTGGAAAGTATCTTGTGTATACTGCTGCCTTTAGCCAGCATTTTGTTTAACTTAAAGTGTTAAAAACGTTTTATTTCAGAACAAATTGACTGAAATTTTTAACTGCATATTTAATTTCGTTAAGTGGTACGTTGTAGGGACAACCACACCAAAAGGAACCTTCAGTTATTTCCCGTTTTGGACTTCACACCTAAATTTTAAGTGCCAATGTTTTCTCTTTTTATAATCATCACCGTCACCCTCTTGTGGGTGAATGTTTGAAAAGATTGAACGACACTAATTCAAGATTCATTAGGAATATTCTACGGGGGTTGTAACTTGTCCCCAGTTGGCCCGTAGTTTCTTTATTAAAAAAACCGTCTGTCTACCCCTGGGAGATAGAGGATAGCCCTGTTTAGAAGGTTGTTGCACTTTTATCCATAAACCTCCCAGCGTTGTATTACTATGTTTTAAGTTATGGGTCCTACCTTGAAACCCCTCAGAGTGCATTGAACATGTAAACAAGTTGTTCGGTAACCTGAAACCATTCTAATGGTATGTTTTAACACTGAATAGAGCTGGTCATTTTATGCGTCCCCAACAGTGTGCAATTTTCTAACAACTAACACTGTCTATGTTTATTGTAATGCGTCTGGGGGTTTTGATCGCAGCCTTCTGGGATAAAAAAAAAAAAAAGGCTAGACTTGAGCTAGAGGCGGACCAGATATGGAGCATATTACCAGAGCGATAGATGGCCTCATTTATCTGTTAAATCGTACAAAAAAATTAACCTTGTACATTTAGTCAAACCTAGTGTTTTTCAAATTTTTTAAAATGTCTTTTGCACCATTTTCTGAATGCTTGTACGACTTTCCTGCACGAAGCAGCGCGGACAGCATTTAGTTAACGGTTGCAAAAATAGTGTACTTTTAACTTGTAACTTTTAAAATTTACTAAAGTTTTCTGAGTCACAAAAACGTCAGCCCCCCCCCCCCTCAAAAAAACGGCAAAGTTAATATTTTTGTAAACAGTGTAATTTTATTTCGTGTAAAACCGGACCCAGGGATAGGTACAAGTATCCCAAAGGGAGATGTATTTCTCAACCAAGAAGATGTATTTCTCACTTAGCAGTGATGTAATAAAGATTTATTGCTGTTATTATTGTTTTTAGATGGCTTGGCAGTCTAAGTTATTGGCATATCTTGTGTGCACTAACCCTTTCTGTTTTAGCATTTATTTGGCATTCTACACGGTTCCCAAATAAATTCCCCTGGTTGGGGGCGTGTAATGGAATTCTGTGCTGCGGCATGATTGGAGAGGATACCCGGACTCCAAACATCAAAAACCTCGGGAAAAAACTCAATTTTTCTGAAGCTCCACACTTCAGGTCCACCCCCCCCCCCACCCCCACCATAATCCGCTGACTTTGTTGAAGATTTCGACAAGAAGTTACCATCAGAATCGGCCAAACATAGAACCTCTTAATAGCCACTCACTTGAACTTTATTCCTGCGAAAACAGAACATTACATTTCCTTCTAGTTCTGCAGATGCATCCGTAACAAAAAGTCACCAAAGTGGGCCGCAGCGCTCACACTTCCGGCTGCCATAACTTCAAAACCTATGTACAAATGTAATTATTTCTTTTTATTTTATTGCAGGCATAAAGCCTAAATACACGAGCTTAGTTTTGTTTTAGGAGGGGCTTCCTTTAAGGTACTTAACCTCACATATATGTTGGATACAGACTTAGTACGATATTTTTTTATCTTGTTGTTGGTACCCCAAATGCTATGAAAAACGCCCGACTTTTCTTTATCACCATTCTCTGCTGAGACAAAACGTAATTTTTATATAGCCTTTTTACTAAGCTGGTTTATTTAACCTTTTGAGTTTAATCTTTTGCCGCCTGATCACTGCCTCTGCTTAGCCTTCCTTCAGCAACGATTTTAACGAACGTGAATTGTATTTGTTGTAAATAGTAAACTGAAAACTCTACCGTGACTACCAACAATCTGAATGCAAAACAAACGATCTGTTCCTGCTATTAAATTGCCAAAGTCTAACTGTGCATTACACTTCGTCCCCCTTCCTTCAATAGTTGCAGTGCATAACACTGTAGTTTAATATTTTGTACACCAAAACTCCCTCAGCCAATCAGACCCCCGCAGCTCTCCTCAGCGTCCGCGCTTTTGCAACGAAAATTCGATGCTCTAGCATAAAAAGCCCCAGTCGCCCCCCAACCATAGCACAGCTCACATATCTAAGACAAGTGGTGGTCACGACCGGTCAGGAGTGGATATGCCCGGTTGCCATGCCGGGCAAAGGTAGTGGTCAGTATATAAGTTACTAGTTGATTGAAAGTTTAATTTTAGGACCCCCATTCTAAATTTATAGTTCGATTTTTAACTTGCCTCTTGTTTTAGAATTTTACAGTGGAGTAAGCCAAACGGCATTTTCGGTCTTTACTTGCTGTAATGTCAGAGTGGTTCTCTTCCTAAAAACAAACGTTCCTTTGTTTATCTTAAACCACGCTTTAATTTAAACGGCAGACAGTGGCCCTTGAGGATTTGGGAATCTTTTGCGAGAGATTTTTCTGTCTGGGTTAATCGTATAATTTAGCGGATGCGGTTATACAGATTCTTCTGGAATTCACCCTACTTTTTCTTGTCAAAAAGTGTACGTATGTAAAAAGCCAGTTGTTGCTTTTGAGTTTTGAATTTTCTAAATGTAAATTCGTTTGCTTTCACGGAAAGCTTTCTTACTTTAATTCAAAGCTTCTCATGTAAACTAGTAAACCATAATGTAAAGTGCTTTATTTTTCATTTGTTTGTTTTATTAAAAACTAAGAGTTTTAAAATACAAATGTCCGTTCTCTAGTGTTGGATAATTGCTAATCGTTTTAAATAATATGTAGCCCATTTTTATTCTAAACCCCCTTAGCTTTTAAACTTACCCACCGGTGGTGGCAGCCTTAAAGACCAGGTAGAAATACTGGATAGCCCAATTTAATTTAGTTAGGAAAGTTATCTTCACTCCCTCCCGGATTGAGGCCCTACAGAGCTGTTTTTAACCAAAATAGTCGACCAAGTCATTTCTACATGTAGGAAAGTCAACCATGAGTGCGAAGACGTTACAAGCACCTACCCCGTCGTAGCGTCCGCCGCTACAGTATGTAGCTAAATGTAACAAAAGCATAAAAGGGACTCTTTTGCACCAAAAAAGTTGTTGAGGATAGCTAACAATTTGATAATGCCAGGAGATGTTTTCTCGAATGACTTTGCCGGGCCATATCCCAGAAGCTCTAACAATAACACACATTTGCTAATTGTATTTTAAAATCGAGTTATAGTTTTTACTTTGGAGATGATTGACTTGTGAACACATGCTTACGCTACTTCCAAATTGTTTTTCACTGTCGAGTGCGAATTTTCAACTAACAATGGGATTTCACCTAACGAGTGGTTCCCTGACACGTTAGTCTTCTTCAGGCGTTTTGGTCACGACGTTGGGAGTTTAGCTTTAGCTCGTCAAAATGGAGTAAAGCTAAACTCCCAAGGTCGTTAACCAAAACACCTGAAGAAGACTAACGTGTCAGGGAACCACTCGTTAGGTGAAATCCCTTTGTTAGTTGAAAATTCGCACTCGACAGTGAAAAATAATTTGGAAGAAGCATAAGCATATATTCACAATGCTAATTGTAGTTGATAATGTTACAAAATGGTTAGAAATTTTTCCGTTAAAAAAAGCAAAGGTGCAAACTGTAGCTAAAAAGTTAGTGAAAGAAGCGTTTTCGAGATTAGGCTTATCGAAAATTTTAATTAGCGATAACGCAAACATTTTGTGGGAATTCACTTCGCGAAATGTGTACAATTCTGAAAGATAAACAATGTTTCCTATCTTTTTACTCGCCACAATGTAATCGAGCAGAATGACTAATTGGAACGATTAAGAGCATGATCGCAAAGCGTTTGCGGGGGACCAGACAAAAAGTGGGATTAAAATCTTCCCTTGATATCAATGTTGTTAGGTCTACTATTTCAGAAGCAACGGGTTTTTCACCTGCATATCTCACAATGGGACGTGAAATCAGAATCCCACCAGACGTGGAGTTAGCGACTGTTTTTCTAACTGAATATAGTCCAACAAAGTGGGCTATGGTTTTATCAAAAAATCTAAGAGAAGCAGTTGAGTTGGCACAACTTTCTCAGAATGAACAAGCCGAAAACAACAAAGCTTCAGTTGATGAGAAAAGATGGGAAGTTGTGTTTGAAAAAGGAGACCTAAGAAAAGTTTATTTTTCAGTAGGCTAATAAGACACTTATATTTAATGCGAAATGAACAGAAAAATGGACAAGGCCTTACGAGGTAGTTGAAGTGTTAAACCTGCTCACGTATAGGTTATCTCTGGTCGCAACTGGTAAAATATGAAGGAAACCCAACATATAGCTCATCTCAAGCGGTATTTGACCTGAATTAACGTTAAAGTATGTTTTTCAATGTTTGACTGAATTTTTTGTCTTAATTTTTCTTTGGTAGGAAAAAGTTGTGCCCCCCCCGCCAAAAATTTGTTTATTTTTTGTAAAACGTTTGACGTGTCGTTTCGTTAATGTGGCCATGTCGACAATTTCGTTAACGCTGGGTTCGGCGACTGGTTTGGTTACATAATCCAGTATTTCTAGTCCACTTACTAGTAATTTATTCAATTTCTCCCTCTAAGTTTCATTTTGTTAACTGATTCTTGGTTTTTCTAAATGTGAAAGTTAATGATCGCTAATACTTGTTGGTTTAATCTCTACGTCTTTGGCATAAAAGAGCGTTACTTACTGCGTAGTAGTGTAAATAAACTTCTCTGATACTCATCGTTTTTGTGGGCTGAATGGTGGCCTGATTCTAACAGATGCTATGTTAAGTAATGTGTAGAGTGATTTCCTCCTTGTGTTTGTGATTAGGTTTTAACATAAAATAATGTAAAAAAAAAGAATATATCATTCCTTAAATGAGCTTTTTTTTTCTCTTTCACGCAAGTTATTTTATGTTTCACTTCAATAATATGGCCCAGGGGTGTGCGTTTGACGAAGTCTTCAAAGTGCGCCTGACGTCTTCCTTTCGTTTTGTCCAAATAAATGTGAAACTAGTAAAATTTAGAAATTAATTTTTTTTTATTTAGTCCAAGTCACGTAATGTACATGTGAATTAAAATGTTTTTTGGCTTCCCTTGTTATAAGAAAAGAAACTAAACTTTAAACTTAGATACGTTTTCACTTGATGTGAAGTTAAAAATGTAAATAATTTTAAGTTTATAAGGATACAGTTGTACAATGTTAGATTTTACCTAACTGGGTTATTGAAGTGCAGAACTTCAGAATGAAACACACAAGGATATCCAGAATTTAGGGTACTTTTCAATAAAAGAATTTTTTTTCTTCTGTCCAATGAAAGCTTGCCCTTAGTAGTTTTGGATATTTTTAATAACCAAACTTGAGATTAAATAAGTTACTTTTCTGAAGTTGAGTTTAATGGAGAAAAGAATAATCTTAAATTCTTAAATTGTATAACTCTTGCAAAAGTATAATGTAAAGTTGAAAAGTTAAGAAATTATAAAAATCAATATCTTTGTAAAAATTTTCTTCCTTGGATTTTTTTTTCCTTTTGCAAGTTTGTGAAGGAGAGAATTAGAAAAAGAAGCATTAGGGTCTTTCAATAAAAGTTAGCTGTTTAAATGTTGGTCAGACATGGTTATTGATTAAACGTAAACTTTAATTGGGTAATATACAAAGATTTTTGGATTTTGAGGAATTTTTGTTTCCTTATTTTTTTTTTTAACTTCTGAAAGAATTTCCGTTTGGAGTTCTCCTGAGATGCCGTTTCTCGGGTTTCACTTCGCTTGAGGGCTGTGGAACGGAGTCCAAATAAATGTTAAAAAGCAGAAGAGTACAACCTGAGTTTGGAAGCTTGTTCGATGTGACTGACGGGTTTCCATCTGCCGTTTGAGAATTTGGGTGAGTGGATGCCACGTGCATAGTCTCTGTATTATTATTATTATTATTATTATTATTATTATTATTATTATTATTCCTTGAAGCTTCATTCGACAGAAGAAAAAACAATTCTTTTATTTGAAAACTACCCTAATTCTGGAAATCCTTGTGTGCTTACTAAATTCTGATGTTCTGCACCTCAAAAACCCACTATTTGGAACGGAGTCCACAGTCTTCAAGGGAGGGTGGATTTGTGAGGCGATATCCCTGTGGGACTTAGGTTGACTTGAGTACTTCCCACCTGCAACTGGTGCACTGGGAGGGCACTTCTTACCTGTCATTTTCGTACTATTGTAGTATTTTTGTAATTTAAGTTTGAATTACCAAGTTTTTATTTTAAGAAACGGTTAAATTGTAGTGAACATTGTTTCCATAGTTTTGTGTAATAATTAAAATTGTATTTCTTCTCTTTTTGTAAATGGTATGTTGCGAGGCTGTGCATCTCCTTAAAACGACAAAGTACAGCATTGTCTGGTGTCTATGCTGGGGTGGGCTGGTCCAGCCTGCTTGGAGGCAGAGTTCCTATGTTTGTGACTCCTTTCTTTTGCCGTTCGTTCTTGCCGGCGTGCTAGCCATCCGCACGTAAAGGAATACCATCAGTTACATCAAACAAGCATCCAAACTCAGGTTGTTCTCTTCTATTTTTTAACATATATTTGTTCACGTTTGAAATTTATATTTTTACAGTCGATAATGGGAAAGTGTGGCGAAGTAATATTTCAAAACCTTGTATGCTGGTTGCCACTTGTTAATGAACTCTCTCGTAAGAAGTGTTTAATAAGCCTCATTTGCGTGCGTGATTTATCGCACTCAACCCATATTTATTGCTTGCATGGTTTCTTTTGGACAGCTCGAGAAAT
The DNA here is from genome assembly GCA_023313725.1 of Lithobius niger. Classification (NCBI taxonomy): domain Eukaryota; kingdom Metazoa; phylum Arthropoda; class Chilopoda; order Lithobiomorpha; family Lithobiidae; genus Lithobius; species Lithobius niger. The sequence continues at coordinate 23,040 of JAHWFP010252453.1, read as the reverse complement.
TTTAACCTAAGTTAATATTGCAACTGCGTTTTTGGTTGACTGGTGAGTTGGCAACCACTGGGATAAAAATTAACTGTATGCGTTTTTAATTTTCTGTAGTGGACTTTCCTCTTCGTTTTGTGAGCGTACTGCAGGAAAGCCAGTTACGTGTTGGAAAACCTGCCGCAATTTAATAAGCATGCTCCTAAGATAGGAAAAAAAAGTTTTAGCAAGAAATGTTCCGTTTTGCAAGTTATTTCCACTTTATCCTGATGAGTTTGGGAAGCCTTGCACCTGTGTACAAAAAAAAAACCAAGACCTGAGAATTTATAGTTCAAACCATTTTAGGTGTAATATTTTTATATTTTATTTATTGGTTGAGATTGGTACTTATGTATAGCACTTTAAATAATATTTCATAATAGATGTTCAACCATATTTAACATTTAGTTGTTCAAGCCATTTGTTATTTTAACCGTAGCAACTTAAAACCATATTAATTCAGTTGTGTGTCACGTTGTTTCGAGCTTTAAACACTTATTACAGCCTAACACTCCTTTAAAATCGGAGTTTACGCACCACAGTGTTTTCCGTAGCCAATGCCCAGCTGGTTATGTAGGGGAGACACGGCGTGACAACCACAATCGTATAGCAAACTCAGCTTCTAGGGCTGAAGACACCACTAATGGAGTAACCGTGCACGACTCCTTCACCAAACATGAAATAGCCTGGGAAAAACCCTCAACCATGTTGGTGTCCAACTCCAACAGAGACACACTCTGAGAGCCCTGGATGCTATCACCATTCTATATCTTGTGAAGATGATGGGCCATTGATAAAAATCCAATCCCTTTTCCTACATCCACATCCATACCGTGTTAAAGTGGGAAGCTCAACTGAGAACTCCTAGTGCAGCCTATAAAGATAGTCGCCAGTAGGAAGCGCCTAACCATTACTCCAACGTAACCACCTCTCAAAGAAGCCTGACGAAGCCTGGAGACACTGTGTAACATCTAGTGAACATTATGCATGTTGAAAATTAGCGCGAACAACATGTTACGTTACCTCACACACTATTAGCTGAATTAAACCAATTTTTTATCCAAATTGGAAAACTCGCGGCACTTTTATTTGACGATTTGATTACCGTAAATCGTGCATTAAACGCCCATGGGCTTGTAAAATTAATTTGCCTAAAATTGGGAGGTTGGGCATTAATAACAAGTATTATCTATTTTCTAAACTAACTTCTGTACAGGGAGGGAGTTTTCTATGACTGAAAAGTCGGCAATAATGCAGTCATTAGCGTACGTGATCTAGATTCAATCTAGCATTAACACAATGTCTTTATTCTCATTTATTCAAAAATTTAGGTTATTGTATGGTCTCTCCTCCTTAATTCAACATAATTTGCAGCTAAAACTAATTTCTAACCATACAAACGATCGGTAACGTGAGCGGATTAAAATAGTGAACAAGATTAGGCCTATGGGATCGATCATTGACTTGCGTGATGTGGATTCAGACTAGCAAAAACACAATGCCTTCATTCTCATTTATTCACAAATTTAGCTTATTAGATCATCCTCCTTCCAATATCTAACATAATTCAAAGTAACTAATTTATAATCATCAATCGTCACCAACCTTCAAAATGACATCGCCTTTCACGACCGGTAAGCAAATAACTTTTTTTTTTTAATGTCATACCGGATCTCGTTTTTTTTTTTACATGGTCATACCAGATCTCATGCGTCTGCCGGATCACGGTTGCGTCAACACTAAATATGCTTCCCGGTTGTGAATCGCGTTGTCATTTTTAAGGTTAGTGATGATTATAAATTAGTTTTAACTTTGAATTATGTTAGTTATTGGAAAGAGGAAGATCTACAACCTATATTTGTGAATAAATGAGAATAAAGGCATTGTGTTTTTGCTAGACCGAATCCAGATCACGCACGTAAATGATCGATCGCATAGGCCTAATATTGCCGACTTTTCCGTGATTACAAACGCTCCCGTGAATCGTCTTGGATTAAAGGTTGATTTTGTTAAATGTATGAAGCTTTTAGTTAACTTTTCCTACAGAAAACCAAGATTTACCAAGATGAAATGTTGATTTCGTTAAAATGTAAGAAGATTTTAGTTAGGTTTGCCACAGAAAATTGATGATTTTTAAGGGGTGGGCAACAACAATAGTATATCACGATTTTTAACCTTCAAGCATTTTAGAGGGCTGGGCGTTAGCATTAACTGGGCGTTTAACATGCAATTTACGGTAGTGACAACTTAACCGTGGGTAACCCAAATAATCGAACCAAACTGATAGCCTAGTCTATTTCTTGCAAATTACAACTTAAATCAGGCTACTGTTGCATCAATTCAGCCTAATTACTCGGAAGTTTGTGGCCTACCAAATTAGGCACAATTCAGCATCAACCCTCTCTATTAATCCCATTAACTGTGCTGACCATTCCTAGTTCAGCGATACGGTAAGAAGGAAGAGGACTTATAACACCAAGAATGGTCTCCACTTTTGGTATTCACCAAATTCCCCCACCTGTCCAGGGATGGGGGCAATTAAAAAGTGGAAATCGTGGCCTATTCATGTGGCAAACACCCCAATGGGGATTTCGTTGGTCCACCCACGCATCCTAGAGGCCCTGGGCGTATTTGATGGGTGAAGAAGGATGAGGAGGTGAAGCCTACACACTACCAAGAGAGCATGGGTACGTTTAACTTTGAAATAAGAAACATTGGTTGTAATAGTTTGAAGAACCGTATTTCGACCAAAATTTAACTATTTTTGTCACGTTTATCGTTGTGTAGTTGAAACTAGCAACTTTGACAAAGCAATTAATTAATCCCATTCAATAGTAGGGTTGGGAAAAACTGATTATTTGCCTAAACGTTTACTAAACGAATCTAATTTGCCGTTTACACGTTCCCCCACCCCAACAAAATTTTTAAAAAACCTAGGCAACCTGTATTGTTGTTTAACTAAATAACCTATATTTACATTTCCAAAGAAAAACTTAAATTGTACCGTAAATTATTTAAAAAAAAAAATTAAAGCATTATGAACGATCGTTGTTGATATTCGGTAAAGTCCGATAACATTATCGGGGGAAAAAATACGCAAACACCATTCAAACTTTGCCGATAACATCATAAAATCGCTACAGTAACAGACTAACAGTAGTAAACACCGGGTACCAGCTTTTCCATATATTTGGTAAAAATCAGAGGTGCGGGAAGCAAATCTTGCAGTATGCCTATTCATAACATCTTTTTATTTACCTTGAATAATATTTTTGTTGGTGGTGTCGTCAAAACTGGCGTGAAATTACTTTTGTGTGATGGAAATAGAACTTGGTTTAAGCGATCATGACACATTAAATTAATCACGGACCATCGGCCGCCATCTTGCCGCGTTTGAACTCCGGGAATCCCAGGGAAATCCCCTTTCCGGTTGCCATCTACGTTGACATTAATTTCAACGAATAAACTGCTCCATTTCAACAGCCGCTGGTGCCTCCTCCTTTAGTATCGCGAGCTCTGATTGGTTGATTCGTGTTAGGTGCTTGTTGAACGTGTTGGGGACAGTCATGAAATGATGTCATGCACGCGAATCACGGTCATTTCCATTGGAGCATGCCTGCGGCCGTTGTGTGCAGCCGGCTAGGAGGCAAAGATGGCGACCCACAATGGATTAACTTAACTTAACTTTAATCTGGTTAACATGGGCATTACATAACCACACACAACACACAAGAAGCAAAACAAAACAAAAAAGAGAGAAGCCTCCGCAGAAAACGGCACAGCCCCTAGTTATAGAAGAAAAGTGTAAACTCCTCACAGCTCTTAAAATGAGTGTCAAAGTTGTTCTTAAAATTGTTCACACTCGATGACACGACCACAAATTCTGGTAAACTGTTCCAGATGGAAACCACTCTCGCAAAAAAAGTTTGTCGTGCCCACTCGTGAGCATGATAAGAGTGTTCCAGTTTCTTGGAGTGGCCCCTAGTAGCTGTAACAGTAGACAGCCTAAATCTTGACTTGAGGTACTCTCCTCCAAAACCCATACAAAGAATCTTGAAGAGAGTAATAGCACCACCTCTCGAGTACCTCCAACACAAAGATGGAATCTTGAGTTTACGCAGCCGTTGTTCATACGACAGATCCCAACAACCAACAATCTTCTTGGTGACACGGCGTTGAATCCGTTCCAGTGCTCGAAGATGCTTAATGTGATATGGCCTCCAAAGTTCGATTGCATATTCTAGGATGGGACGAACCAAAGCCAGATAAAGTTTGAGAAAGACCCCCTTCTGCCTAGACGAAATTGTCTTTGCAATGATCGCTGAGACTGCATTAGCTTTACCAACAGTTTTTGCCACATGTGCAGTGAACTGCAGCTTGTCATCCACAAGAACCCCGAAGTCCATCACATGTAAAAGTTTAGACAAGGGTTTAGTACCCCACATGTAAGGCATGCCTGTATTGTAAAAACCTAGGTGCATGACTCCCGATTTTTCTGGGTGCATTTCCATTTTCCACGTGGTACACCAATTGTACATCTTGTCGAGGTCCCCCTGAATTTGCTGTCTGGTATGGAGATCATTCGCGACTGCTTGCATCTTCGTGTCATCAGCAAATTTTTTCACCAGGCTTACGACATCATTCCCGAAATCGTTAAAGTAAAGCAAGAACAATAATGGACCTAACACTGAACCTTGAATAGTTCCGCTGCTTACACATCCTTCAGCTGATCGGTTCCCTTCAATGACCACCGCCTGGGTCCGATCCCTTAACCAGCCGTCAATCCATTGGAGAATAGGACCAGTAATACCGTACATAGATAGCTTGTGGATAAGGAGGGCATGTGGAACTCGGTCGAATGCTTTAACACAGTCCATGAATACAGCATCAACCGGGATTCCCTCATCCAAAGCTTCGAACACACCAGAGTAAAACGCAAGTAAATTGGATGCAGTTGAATAACCAGTCCTAAAGCCATGTTGGTTGTGATCAAGTAAATCCTGATTGTTGACGAAATTAAGGACGTGTTCAGACAACACTGACTCGAAGATCTTGCCCACGTGAGATGTAACACTAACAGGGCGATAGTTATTTGGGTCTCCTTTGGTTCCCTTCTTAAAGATGGGAGAGATAAAAGCGGTCCGCCACTCTGGTGGAATAAAGGAACAGTCCAAGAAACTACCGAACAATACAATCAGATCTGGTGTGAGTTGTGCCTGAAACTCCAGGAGGAATTCGGCTGGTATACCATCTGGGCCAGTTGCTGACTGCTTCCTTATCTTGCTAAATGCTCTTGTCAAGTTATCTTTGTCAAATACTAAGGGAGGAATACAAACAGACCATGGTTTGACGGGTGGCATATTACTAGTGGTAATATGGACCGAGGAAAAGTTCTTTCTGAATGTTTCACTCAGTATGTTTGCCATTTCCTGTGGTGCTGAAGTCCTGTCACCTTTGTTGTTTAAGAGGGGACCCACTGCTGGCCTGCCTTTCTGACAGCTCTTAGCATACTGAAAGAAGGTTTTAGCATCCCCCTTGGCCCTAATTGCCAAGTTCTGCTCGTAATTCTGCTTTTCAATCTTAATTCGACCTTTGAGACTGAGATTGATTGTATTATGCCTTACCAGAAAATGTGGATCACCAGTTTTGCGATATTTGGACCATAAGCGATCCCGATTCCCAATGTCTTTGTAGCATGTTACTGACATCCACTTAGGGCGACTAGGTCGAGTAATAGTACTAGAGTACTTGCACGAATCCAAAAAATCAGTGATGTTGTGTACAAAGTTGCCCCATGTCAGCTCAATAGTTTTGTGTGGTACATACACATTTGGCAAGAGCTTGTTGGAAAAGTTACGCCGAATCCTATCCTTAAGGCATTCATTTGCAGAAATAGATGTTCGAGTCAGTAGGATATCATCATGGTCACTCTTACCAAGCTTACCAATGCGCTCCACCGTTACAATTAAATCGGGGTCCGTTGTCAACACCAAATCCAACATAGAGTCACCACGCGTCGGTTTGAGAACCATTTGATTCAGACCTTTGGCTAATACGAGTTCTAAAAATGGCTCTCCATCTGCATCTGATGTTAGAAGGTCCCAATCAATAAATCTGTAGTTGAAGTCCCCCACCACAATAACATTCTTCTTTGGAATGGTTCCCAGCTTCTTCAACTACTGTGCATTGTTGTTCAATGTAGAGTTGGGAGACCTATACACCGATCCCGGGCAGAAATTGTGTATACTTAGCCGGAAGGAGATCCAAGCTGAGCTTTCAAAATCAAAGAGAGCAAGGAAGTTTTTGCGAAGATGGCCGTTCCTCCAATATGATGTGAAGTTTTGTCTTGGCGTGCCATAAGATCGTAGCCAGGATACACTGGAACAATAATGTTCTTGGAAAACCATGTTTCTGTAACAATTAGTAGATCTGGAGCACGTATAGTAAGAATTGCAATCGTTTCTGTGTACTTGTTAAGCAATGATTGCGCATTTGTATAGACAATGGTAAGGTTACAGGGTGTACGAGTACTGGAGGTATGGTTTACATTCCGTTTTGTTGCAAGTGTTCTGTTGTGGAATTGTTATCAGTCTGTTGCTGCAGCTCACTCTCGGTCACCTCATGCTGCTTTGGTTTGTGAACCGAGTCCTCTTGGTTTTCTGTAAATGCGGGCGTTGCAATGTTCGATGTGGTAACTATAGCTCCACTCTCACCTTGTGATTCTTTTTGGCTATGTGTGCTGTTGACATTTCTTTCCTTGTCCAGCCGTGGCCTGGCGATGACAGTCCAGTTCTTTATCACGACATCCTCACCCTGTTCTTTACGCTCACGTACTTGGTTTCTTAGCCTCTAACTGAGCTCCCGTTGCTGTCTTGTGAGATCTGGACTGATATATACTAGGGACAGCCTGCCCTCCTTCATCCTTAAAGATTTGGCCTCCATAAGTATGGCTCGCTTACTGTCGAGGTCGGCGAGTGTCACCACCATTGGCCGTGCCAGGCCCTGTGTGTAGTTCCCTAAACGTTGTGATGCCAACCACCTAATATTGTAGCCCAATAACTTACCGAAAATGTCCCCAAGCTTAGAGACATCCTCATTTACCCAGTCATCTTCATATGGGCTTTGTGCTTCAGGAATGCCCCGGATTACTAGATTCAATTGTCTCCTATAAATCTCCTGTTGTTCATCTTTAAAGCTAAGGCTGTACCGAACGAGAATTTTTCAGCCGAACCGAACCAAACCGAACAGACCTTAAATAAGCCGAACACCGAACACTTCCGAACCGAACAAAAATGTACCAAACCAATCTATCTTAAACTAAATGTAAAAAAACTTAGTTCACAAAGAGTCATCAAAGCACAAGTTTCTTAACAAATGTAGGTATTTTCACATGGACTTGTGAGTCCATAGATGTTGAAACTCTGTTTAAACATAAAAAAATCTCTACTTTTACATTTTCCCTTATAACTTCTGAACCGTTAGAGCTAGGAACTTGTGGTTTGGACCAACAGAAAGCTGGCGAAAAAACCTTCAAAATGGTGTATTCAAACATCAAAATCCGTCGATTAGAAGTGAAAATATGTTCGGTTTGGTATTTTGCGTTTGAAAGGCCGAACACCGAACCGAACCGAACACCCTCTGTTCGGCCACGTTCGGTTCGGTTTGTTCGGTTCGGTACAGCCTTATTTAAAGCTATCCCATTGTTGTTGCTGAGCATTCCCTAGACTGCCCACGCTCTCTGTGTGGTTTTTTTGGTGACCTACGTAAGAAATGTTTTGTTGCTGATGGCAGCCCGTACTTATTGAGCACTGTGCATTTTTCTGCAATTGTGTCACCTGGTTTTTTTATTAGTGCCATAGCACGTCTAAATTCAGTTAACGCAGCTTCCATTTCAGATTTCAATTTGGCCATGTATGCCCCCAGATCATCTTTCACTTTATTAATGAATATTGTTGCAGCCGTGTTTGTCAAACATGGTGCTTTTTCAACATTAAGCTGGCCCGGCGCGTTGTTCGGCAATCTAGAAAATCGCTGATCTCTAACCATACAGTGGCTCCCACTAGCGTCAACATCTTCGTCCGAATCGTCGAGGCGTTGTGTCAAGATTGCTTGTGTGTTGCTCAGGCCTCGTCTGCCCAGTCTGTGGCTCCCTCTAGTGTCAGTATTTTCGTGTGATACGTCAAAGTCTGCAAAATCGCAGTTATTGCATCTCCATTTGCAATAACTAGATGATTTTAAAAAGGAAAACATTTCTTTGTGAATACCAGCACAACTAACATGGTACCACATAGCACAAATGTCACATGTGATCCCGTTTCTAACAGTTTTGCTGCAGCCCGATCGCCCACATTTGGAAATTGCCGCCATAGTGTCACTCATGCTAGGATTCATTTACCAAAAAAATAAATCTCACTCCGTCTTTGTTACGCAACACGTTCGGATAATTTCACTGTAAACAACTTTACCTCTGGTGGTTTATATGTCACCAAATGTCAAGGTCAACTTCGACCTTTTACCAGAGCTCTGTGAAAGTTGGTGTGAAGCTGTTGCTGTTGCATTTACGTTGCCCTGGAAGTTTGGAACAGCACCCACCATTGCGTGGGTGCTGTCGACGGCTGTTAATATTTGAGGACTTTAAAGAACTGTAAGGTAATTAACACATTAAAAAAATTATTTCAGAGTTGGTAAAAAATACTGCAGAAGCGTAACCAGTGGCTATAAGCATTCCAAGATCACCCAATTCAGAAAGTGCAGCGTTTTCTTTGGTCGAAGTTTTTCAGTGTTCTTAGCCAAGAACAGTTCAGATAATCAGATACAGTAAACAACAGTTGGGATAAATGAGGTTTTATTGTATGGTAAACAAAATTTATGGATACCCAATCAGAAGAGAATAATTAATAAATTTTGATGTGAAACAAAACAAGACTAATACCATGCAACAAAATGTTTAAAAATTGAGTACCATCTTCCCGGTTTTTCGGTGATACATAAACGTATAATGCTAAACATTTAAACGTTCAACTTCCGGTTAACCGTTTCAACCCAACCCTACTCAATTGTGATGAAATATTGGGTAGCAGGAAACATAAATAATACATTGAAAACTGGTTGAAATATTTTGCAGCATCGTTGAAAATTGGTTGAAATACGTTTGGTCTTGTTTCTGCCAAAATTGAACGGTTTTTCTACGTTTGTTGCAGGTCTCAGTTTTGTTGGAAATTTGATACTGTATGTAAATCCCCCATTTTATTTGTATGAGCGCCAAATGTCAATTTCAAGTATAAAATTGGTTGAAATGAAATGTAATAAAGATAAACACTGTCCAGTTTCATTGAAAAAGCTGCGAATTTCTACATAAATACTTCTATGGTAGGAAAGTTGAAAAGAAGGACCATGTTCGCAATTTCTTCTAGCAAGCCAACGTCATTCATTGGTATCACGTGACAAAAAATTCAAACGAAAAGACAGTTATAGGCGTGTTCTTAATAGTTTTCCAAATGATAACTCTTTTAAAATATAATAGAAAATGTTCTATCGAGCTACTAAGAGACACTATAGAAAGAATTCTACAGAGTTTCTAAAGAAGTTCTACAAGTTCCTAAAAGACTTACCTTGAGAATATTAGATCAAATACCTTATTTCATGCTTTCATTGCTCAAAACAAAATAATTTAATTATTCGATAATAATCCAGTACCATCTAGCTCCCGCCGGGAGAGCCACTCCGTATTTCACCTCAATACTAGTAGCGTCACCATGTAAAATCATATTGCATATGAACCATCAGGTTCAGCGAAAGGGAGGAGGCGGTTGGGTTCAACTGAAGGTAAGTATTTTAGGATAGTAAAAACTAATTTTAAACCATGTTAAAATGTTGTTTCTTACTATATGCAAAACGCTTCCCTTCAGTAATATTAGATGACTTTGTTCCATAGGAGGAGGGTCAACACGAGCCCGATTCTATAATCAACGTATTATACCTTTACTGAATAATAATTAAGAAAGGTATCCACTTATGATTGGTACTCATTTTCCCTAAACTTCCATACTTGATTATACAATATCCATTTTTACTTCCAGTCACTACAAGTACTTTTGACATATGAGGCACAAGTCTCAGTGTTAGCAACTCTTGAAAGCGATTTGCGCTTTCACCAACGGGTAGTGACAACTACATGTTGGGAACTGGCAAGCCCGCGCATACTACGGATAATCAACTTGGAATAATTTGCTACAGGCATTTGAATAGTATATCCCATTACTCGTGAGCCCACGCCTCACAGGGATGTCAGTGTGATTTGGTCAAATGCATAGGGACGCCCAATGATGCCCCAAATCCATTTCCTTATCATGAAAGGCGAAACTGGTAATAGTAGGACTTTCCTTGAGACTTTAGTCAAAAGAAGAGACACGGGAGTAGAGGTGTTCATTAAAATCAAATTTCTTTTCAACCTTGCCAGACTTAGTAGGTAACATAATCGTTCTTACCCTTTAACTCGTTTAGTCATCTCCATGCCATAGCTAACTGAAGGCGGCCGACTGTAGTCTTGCTCCCGTACCAACAGGAGGGCTATGGCTGTGCTGACACTGACCGCACTCCCTCAACTTCCGAAGATGGTGAGTACGTAAGTTATGATCAGGACAGAGTAGAACATCGTGCCTTGTCAGATCACAAGTTACGAGGCTAAAATTTAGCCACCATGTGTCCCTTCCGATAGTGTTCTCTTCATGCAACGTAATCAAACTGGAAAAACCCCGTCCCCACCCTGGAGGGGGGTGGGAGTCACCAGAAACATAAGAACCTTTATCATCCTTGACAACACTTTTCAGCCTTTAAGTTGCGATTCTCAACATGAAACGTGCAATTCTCACAGTTTTCCTACTACGATTCTGTACATTTTCTTCATTCTCACTTTCACTTTTCATTGCGTTCAAAAATTTCGGTTTTGTTTGTTCCCCTGTTCATTACAATTGATGAATGCAGAATAGTGAGGAGAAGCTGATACTTCAGGTGACGTTGCCTGTGACGTCCTAAAATCAGTGTCATGTTCAGAAGAATAAGAATACATGGAAGAAACCGCGCATTTTAAGCTTTTTCCCAAGGGTAGAATGGACTATGTCACCGATGACAGGACATTAGACGACGCTGAGAGGCGGAAGATTCTTTAGCAGAGAAAAGATTCTCCACCACCCTTTGCAAGTCAGTGAGACGTCTGAGGGTGACATCGAAAGCGACACCCAGGGCAGTTTTTAGGCGACCGTCCCAACACATCATTGTAGGACGTCACCTTTTTATCACAGTCTACCCTAATGGACGACTTGATCGTTTTCAGCTTACAATTGTCGGCCACAATCCCACGCCACGGGGACGGATGAAAATTATCATGCTCACGCCCTCACTCGGTCAGTACTAGAGCTTTACAATAAACACATCCCCCAGCACCACATCACGGCTGACTGTGTTCAATACCTACATTCCATGACGAGGGCATATCAAGGAAAATATCCCAAATACAAGAAAGGACACAAGTTTGACACGCAGTGTTTTCCCATTCACAATGCAGTAAGTTTCGAGATGCCAAAGGAACGACGTATTGAACCAGACACAGATGTGGCAGCAATTTTCTTGCCCTTAGGCCAGTTTGCAATCCAACAAGTCCACACCAGAAGTCAAAAGCAAAAGCTACCCCCCCCCCCATGAGCAGAGAGGTAGCAAGTTTAAAGTCTGGCAGGACTGGGCCGCATTGTACCACTTATCGTTATCGTGACCACCACAAAGGTCTCAAGTTCGCGCAACCATAAGGTTACAGGACTGGCTTTCAACGGATGTAAGCTGAGAGAAAACCAGAGCCTACAGGAGCCAGGGAGGGCAAGTGGCGATTTACCAACACGAGAAGTGAGACGATTTACCAGTCGATCCAAAATTCCTCCGAAGCGTGATCACAGAAAGTACACGAAGACCATCAGGCTGGCATGAAAAGAAATTTCCACTCCAAGTTTCCGTAAGAATGTCACACTGGGGACAAGGGTCAGAGGAATCAACACCTACTTCAAGAATGAGAAAGGTTTAAAGATGCCGCTATTGGGAAAGACCAAAAGGCCAGCGGGTGAAAGAGAGGAAAGCCAGAGAGTATGAAGAGGCAACAAGATCGAGTAAAACAATGGCAAAGGGAAAGACGTTCTTAGTGCAGTGACAAACACATGAGTAGGGGTGTACCGGAATCCATGCTTCGCTCGAGGGTTAGGCAGCGTATGGCAGATGTGAAGAATGAAGTGGTGACCAACAGTACTGCCACCCAGTGCCTGGAAACAAAACATTCGATGGATTGGGGAGGAACAAAATCTCTGCTAGTATCAACAAATTTAAAGAGTGATAGGCATTTGAGGGAATTGGAATCCTTGGCGATTCAGGAGTACCATAAAAACAACTGCGGGCTTATGAATCTACAATCCAATCCAAACATCAGCTACCTTGTAAATAGGGAATTTGGGTTGAAGTTACACAGAAAGTGGAGTGGCAGCCCTTGGCAGTACAGGAGGCTATGCAGAGCACTGGTTTTGAAATCCAAAAACAACAAGAATGCAGAGAAAGGACTATGCATGATGTGCCTGATGAAGCCAGATGTTTAATTTATTCTGTCGAAAATTAGGAAGATATAGACGTTTGCATTGATATTGAAGCTAATATATCTGAATTTTTTAATATGAGTGTGAATAGTGATCATTGTTTTGCATTGTTTTGTTTTGAATAGTGTCATGGTTGCCTTCCCCCAGGCAGTTGCCATGACATTAACCTGGTCCTACTTGGCTTGCCTGCAGCCAGATCTTGTATCTAAGTACGTAGAAGCCCCGAAGCTACTTCTTTGAGAGACTGTGATGAGAAAACATGGCTCCCGAACGCACTTGTTTCTTGGTTGTATGTCAATCGCAGTAAATCCATTTAATCATCAATCATCGTCGTCTCAGTGCATTCAATTTGTGATGTCCCAGATCCGGGCACCAGCGGGGCATCACACAAGTAATGATACAGACTTTCAAAGTAAACCCTATCATTCTTTCTATACTTTTAGAAAAATTGTTGAATAGGTGGAGAATAAACGTTTTGGAAAAATGATTAAATAAGTGTTGAATAAAAGATTCATACGCATCCAATAGTTTTGGACAAAATTGTTAAATGGAGGATGAATTTGCCTTAAATACTGACCTCAATTTTTTAATACTGCAACATTTTCAAACTTAATTCTACTGGACTTGTCGACCAGTAATTCCCAGTGTTATAATGTTCCACAGCTTTCTGCGACGCAGTTTTGCAACCTAAACATTTTTCTGCAGGGTTAATTTTTCCGGTGTTGGAATTTTTCAAGGAAACAAGCCCTTTGAAGCAACGATCTTTAATTTTTTTTTGAAGCATGGCAAAGCACTAAAACTGATTTTTAAAATTTCCTTGTAATCCAGTATCCTGCAGGAGGGCCACTCAGTTTCACAAAAACTCACCTATCAGACGTGCCCAGCCCAAACTGTCAAAGTACCATCAGATCCCCCTTCCTCCACGCCCAGTCATCACGAAAAACGGGTTGTGCCTCCTACTTAATTCCTTCCTCCATGATATTAGTCCTAAAATTATCAGCGAACTGCAGTGTTTTCTTATGCATTTGCAAGTCACATTTGTTTAAAAATGTAAGTTAAATGTGTTTTTTTATGTAAATAACTTCAGAATGGGAAGACCTAGTGACTTGTGGTTTGCACCATTGAAAAGCTGGCGAAGAAAGAGCTAAAATGGTGCATTTGAACGTCAAAATTGGGAAATATTTAGCGAAATTATCGTTGTTTCCGCATATATCAAAAAAAGTGCGGCTTACGGTAAAAAAATTGACAGTGATTATTTTCTGCGACCGCCCGGAATTTTCTGCGACGTACGTCGCACGTTGCAGTACTTTCTCACACGGGGCAGTAATTTATGGTTAAATAGAAGGACACATGCCACCTGCTGCCTGAGTATACCTATCTGATTTAACCATTTCTCGAAACCAATGGCAGGGCTTCTACTGCATTGGGCAAGGATTGAACCACCAGGATTCACTAAGAGAAAACTGAAGTCCAATGACAGGATGAGTGTGGTCCGTGAAGGTGTAGGAAGGCACAGCTACAGCGACGTGGCGACGACAGGGAAGCACGGGGTGTCATTGGAACTCCTCTTTTAACTCCAAGAGTTTTAACCACAGCCCAAAACTTGCATCCTCTATTCTAAAATGCCTTCCCCCCTCCCCATGATGTTGTTTTCTGGCACGAAGATGGAATCAATCGAACCAGGCGACTGGTGAGTCACTTCCAAGGCCAAGCCGCCATCAATCGCAGCGTCCACAATCCAGGTTCGTGTTAACGAAGTAAAGAGTCTGCATTAAAAACTGTCCTTGTGAGAATATAAGATACATTAATCTGATAAAAAAAAAACACAACTGTACTGAGTTGGACTCCCCTCGGACTTTCCGCATACCAGGCGACGTGCTAGTGACCAATGTGCTACCGGGGCGGCTCCAGGTTCGCATTGTTGTTGACAGCACAAATTTCCTCTCCAACTGTTTCGCTACCTGTCCCACAAGCTGGAATTTACCATTGTTACGAAACTATTAAACATTAAATGTAATGTCTAAGTTAGTGATATCAAAATGACCGGTCACCAAGACCAATGGGGTTGAAATTACGGCCACTGCGTTCAACTTAAATCCTTTGAACACCTTGCAAAATGGAATATTTAGAATCTGCAATTCTGTCACCCATCGATGGTCTAAAGAACTGCAAGTGGGGTCAGACAACGCTGAACGTGATGCTTTATTGGGTCGACTTTTTTCAATTTCTTCCCAACAGTACAATTTCTTCTTCCGAAAGTATTACGTAAACCTTACAAGAGTTACCATGAAAATCTTACAACTTGCAGTGCCGACAAACCACTCATGGGAGCATATTTTTCCCACGTAGACATCGAAAACTGCTCTGTAATTAAATGTACTAGCAACATTTAATTACAGAGCAATAACCAACATGACCACACTGGTCCACGCCCAAATAAAAACTGAGAAGACGTGGTGTTTCGGCCAGGAGATTGGCAGAGCGCCATCCGGTGGGTTAGTTGAGAAATCGCCCAAAGTTTTGAGGTTTTGGACATGAGCATAACAAGTCCAAATTAAAGATAAACATTTTTGGATGGAAGTGAAAATGGAAATGGTACACATAATGTTGACAACTAAACAACCAATTTGTTGCACATATTATAAAAAACGTATAATACTAGAATAACATTTAACAAAATGAAAGAGCTATGAAACTGTACCTGCGGAATAATAGAAATTTTTCGGCGGAGATCGTGGAGTCCGAGTTCCTGGATGTTAACTCCATCTATCCTGATGATCCCTTCTGGCTCAGTCATGCGAAACAAAGCACTAATCATTGAACTTTTTCCAGCCCCAGTGCGCCCAATAATTCCAACCTGTATTATGTAAACACAACAATTTTTTTCATTAGCAATTTATCTCGGCACCCTTGACATAAAGAAGTAAAGGTATGAAACTATAACCCCCCCACGCATATTATTCTTTATTAATCCTACAGCACAAAGAAGATTTATTTCAAAAGAGCCTCATAATTGACAAATAAAAGAAATAACCATCCGATAGATGACACCTACCTGCTGCTTGGTCTTCCCAAAAACACGGATGAACACTTTGCTATTTTCCCTTATAGCGTCTTGAGAGCACTATTCACATTTTAACCAGTTTTAACCAGTGTAAGATACTGTTTCTTATCGCTTTGAAATCTGTAATCTTGTTGTGGTATCATGCTTCGGTTAATACACCAGTTTTAATTCTGTTTTAAAGTTTAAAATCAAGTTTTAACACTGATGTCATGCATTAACACTGGTGTACCTTGCTGCTGCCCTGATCTCTTCAACAAAGGAATCCCAGCTTACCAGGAATTACTAGATTCTTTTTTAAGCTCAGCATCATTGCAAAATAGAGCAGGGAGGATGGACAGGTTTTGAAGGGGAGTATGCCATTATTACTGAACTAGAGGAAGCCCGTGCTATGCATTTCCCGGGACATTTTCCTGGCACTCTTCCCGGCGACTTGTCAGATTGATCGACCACTCATGCCTGGCTCCTTTTTGGCTGCAGGTAGAGGGGGAGAGTGCATTTTCAATGCGGGCGCGAGGAGGGGAGAAGTGGTTTTCCTTTAGGCTTTCCTTTTCCTTTTAGCCGGCGTCCGATATTATAATAAAGATAATAGCAGCAAATTTTTTTGAATATAGTTAACCGTCAAGAACCATGGCAGTCTGGATGTGGGTCAACTTCTCAGTCTGGATGTGGGTCAACACTGTCGGCACAACAGCAAGCCGCTACCGTAACTGAATAATACCTAACAGGAGCAAATAACTTATTCACAGGATTTCCACAGGCCAATCATTGATCTGAGGACTTGGAGACCTTGTTTCAGCCATAACCCAATATCTCAATGAGCCCAATTGTGCAAGTAGAGTACCAAGGCAACGAAAACGACAATTTTAATGAAGCTTAAAATTAGTTTTTGCTATCCTAAAATACTTACCTTCAGTATGTGCTTAAATCGTTTCGATTTGCTTTATTTATGTCCGAAATCAATATTATTTAAAGTCCATTTTAAATACCATAAGCTTTGCTTATTATTACGGAGCCTAGCTAAAGTCCCTAGGGGGGGGGCCGTAACATTTATCCTAACTGGTAGTGTTCTACTTCCTCTTGATGATCCTGGTACAACTACCACCACTCATTCGCAAATGAGACCTAACCTAACTCTTATTATTTAAACCTTGCTTAATTTATTAGAGTCGATTAGACTCTTATGCGAACGGTTTGTCTGTCTGTCTGTCTGGCTGCCTGTCTGGGTGTCTGTCTGTCTGTCTGCGTGTTCGCGCAATAACGTTTTAACAAATTATCGGATTTCTGTCAAATTTTGCACACAGATTCTATGGCACATTTCTAGGTCTAAGTTCGAAAATGGATCGAATCCGTTGGGGAAATCCTTCACTAGAAATAATCAAAGATTTTTGTTCGCAGCAAACGTACGAGGTTCGTTATTTTTTCTTCAGCCGACTGACGTCATCCATCCACAACCAACTACTGGGAACTATGTAGCCTTCGTCGGCGTCTGATGTTACCACCAACCGACCAATGACTGGCAAATTATTGCACAGATCACTGACGTAGGCACGCGGCCTCCACTGATCTCATTCGTACGAACTGGATAACAAGCTTGTATAGTCAATCGGCATGTGAAATTAGCGTAGACATAGGCTACTTGTTTGGACAATCGTTCATGGCTTTGATACTTAGTATTTTTTTTGGAGGGGGAAGAGAAATATTTAAAACAACTTCTACTATATGACATTTTTTTGTTGTCAGGGGAGGGGAGGGGGGGCACAAATTCATAAAACTACTTTTGGGCAATGACTGTGCTATCTAGATATTTCATTCTTATCAGTCGTCGGATAAATGAAATGTTCAAAACGCCGAGAATAAACGGTTTGGAGGCTTCCCGTATCGTAAAACTGCCAAACGGTGCTGAATATTTTTAATGTTGATTCAGTTCACTAGTGTTCTAATTAAACTTACAGTTTAAATGAAACAGATAGAAGAATCGTAGTGGGCTCATCTTTAATTGAGAGGTGTGCGCCGCCATGCCATCCAACGCAGTTGAGCAAAAGCTAGAAATGCAAGCAACCTCTGGTTTTACGATTGCATAGTGCATACGCGTCGTAAATCCACGGCCAAGAAATCATTTGGGTGTTAGGATTGTATTCTTAGGAGGGGTAATTATTCACATGTGTTAGACAATTAGTAGCCATACTGATCGCTGTATTGGCAAGAGGAAACAAATCGACTCTCACTATAATTGGTTTAAACAGGTTTATTCATGCAGAAGTCAAAATAAAAGAAGTCGATTTCAAACATACGCCCATTTATTTATGGCAGATGTCACAACTTACCGGTTAACTATTTAACGTTGAAGGTAAACAACTGTCGGTTGGGTGTGTAAACAACTGTCGGTTGGGTGCACAACTTACGGCTGGAATCAGTTACGAATAGTTTAGCTCAATTTTCAGGCACTTTGCGATGAAACAAGTTATGATTTTTAAAAAATCAAAAAAAGTATTAATTCTTCTTCCCTTTACAATTGTGGGTCGGTAAGAAAATTAATAAATTATTAAGGTTTTCAGGAACCCGCGGACCTTACACTAGCTTGTCCTTACTTGCGTAGGCTAAGAAATGTTGGGCTTAAGAGCTAGGACTAATTCTTAATAATCTTCTTTGGGGTCTAGTCATTTTAGGACCCCTTCCCCTTAAGATTATATAAGCTAAAGTATCTTCAGACTACATCTTATAAAGTATTTTACAAACCTAATTAAAGCCTACCAAATCATGATACAACTGCGACTTCTCCAGCTTATCCGCTACTCGACTACGCACGCATGATCTAAAAATAGCATAACGCCCCTCAGCTCTGCACTGGTTTTTGGGACCAAGAACACAAATTTACGTTTCCATAAACACTGTAACGGTGGATGCTACGACGGCTGAGGTGCTTGCAAAATCCCTGACATCTTGGTTGACATTGGCTTTGTAGAAATTACTCTGAAGTGACTGTTTTAACTTTTACGGTAAACAGCACTGCTTTGGCTAGTCCCGGCATAGGGAATGAAGTGTCGATATCCTAACTATACGCCTATCCAGTAATAATTACATGTATCTGGGTTAAAAGCTGCCACCAACGGTGGATAAAAGTTAAATGCTAACTGGAGTTTAAAAAATAAAAATGGGCTACATATTATCTCAACACTATAAATTAATCTACTAGGGAAAGCACTGAAGTTTAAAACTCTTGGTTTTATTTTTAACAACAATAATATTTAAAAGTACACTTTACAATATTGATTTCACTAGTTTACAAATGAAGCACCCGCTTGACTTTACATGTTTAAAATTCAGCAAAACAGAACTTGGCTGCTTAGTTCACAATAATTTTTTAAGTAGAAAAAGTAGCTTTGAGTTATCTGTCCAGAAGAACTCTCTAATTTAAACCGCATGTTTATGTTTCTAGGTATCCACACTAGATCAAACGTCCAATAACAAAGATTACATTAGGATATGGTATCCACCCCTGAAGCCTCTGCTTCCACAAAACTAAGTTATCTTGTGATCTTTTGCTTAGATTAAAATTAATTAAAAAAAAAAACAAGAAATAGTTGGTTTTCAGCAAGGGAATCACCCTTACGTTATGGAAAGCAGGGGGCCAGAAATACAGATGGCTTGCCAACCATAATTTTCTTCTAGCTAGAAGTTAAGTTTAAAATTAAACTATAAATTTAGAATGGGGGTCCTAAAGTTAAAATTTCTATCTAAACTAGTAACTACATACGAACCACTACCATCTGCCCGGCATGGCAACATTCAGACCGTGACATTTCCACTCCCGACTGGCGTGACCACCTCTAGCTTGAGATCTGTGAGCTGTACTAAGGATTGACGACTGCCTGGTGTTTTTATGCTAGCAAGTCAGATTCAACAAGACCAAGTGCGGACGCACGGGGGAGCTAGGCCCCTGTGATTGGCTGAGGGCTGGGAGAATAGAAAGTGGGAGGAACCAGCCTCTTGAGCCAGACCGCTTGGAGAAGTTTGAAGGAAACGAGGCCTGTAAAAGAAGGCGCAATTTGAGTTTTACTCAGTTAATAAAGTGAAAAGGACTTTTAAATTAAACTGTTTGGCTTGTAATTAATTGAAGGAATGCTCAGAACTAGATTTGCATTGAGAATGGTGGTCAAAGTTGGAGTTTTTAGTTGGAGATTGAAGCAAAATTATTTACAACAAAAGCGTTTCCGGTAAAATTGTACATTAAATTTATCGAGCTTTTGGTAGGGTTCTGGGGGAAAATGATACTAATAAAATGTTAAATATACTACCACAGTAAGAATTCTGTAACGCATTAAAGTTTAGTTTGAATTATTGCATAAGCAGATAATGTGACTTTAAATAGACGGACATTTTTCATAACATTTGTGATCGTCAACTGGGCCATAGGGAAGGGTACTTGGTTTGGGGGGGAGTGACTCATTTTGCCAACTCATCTTATGATTTTGCCAACTGGTTTAAAGAATGCCAGTAGTGCTGCCAGTAAAGTACTTTTGAGGGG
This sequence comes from Lithobius niger, assembly GCA_023313725.1. Taxonomy (NCBI): domain Eukaryota; kingdom Metazoa; phylum Arthropoda; class Chilopoda; order Lithobiomorpha; family Lithobiidae; genus Lithobius; species Lithobius niger. The sequence goes on along the minus strand of JAHWFP010252453.1, from coordinate 2,804 downwards.
TCCGCCAAGCTCAGCTAGGGGGTCTGGGGGAGCGCTGCAAGCTTCCCCAGTGGGATCCGGGGTGGATCCCGGAAGCTGAAGCATTTTACGCTATTTTAGTGCCTGTTTCTAGCCTCCAGTGAACACTGAAGCAACAAATTGTCAAACAAACTTTGGTGATTTTTTTAATTCATTTTTTAGGATGGTAGGTTTCGTACAAATTTTATTGTGACTAAATCATGTTTTTTTTAGATTTTTTTTTACCAAATTAAATTAACTCAAGTTCAGTTTAGAATATATAAACAGGCCAGCTGCCAATTGACGATTGAACTTAATTGAAAATTGTACTTAATTGTACATTTTGGACTTTTAGGCTATAATGAATGACGACGACTCCTGTGTGCAAGCATAGGCAGCAGGTCAGGGATAGACATTTTTTTTAAATGTACTATCAAAAGGTGAAAAGTAATGCAATATTTTTGTCAGTTGTATCCCAAACAACTGTAGGCCTAGAGGTATCATTGTAAAAAAAAAAACTTTCACATTTTTAAACAAAAACATGCTCCAGTTTTTAAATAATGGAGCGTCGAAAGACAAAAGAAATGGCGAAACTTTTTAACAACTTGAGGCATTATTGGAGAAGAGCTTCCACAATTGAAATCAACATGCTCCAATTTAATTTTTTTCCCCATTGATTCAGGGGATCTTGGAGACCGGTCACGTGACCACTAAATTTTCGATGACTCTCCCTTCCAGACCTGAAAAAAACCTTGATTCCCTCCACCCTAAGGTCCAAAAATGATGTGACCACCCCCAACAAATATTTTACACCCATCTTTTGTCGAGATTCCTACAAAAGTATGATGAACACACTGTTTGCTAGTATGACCACATCCTAACATGACCACATCCTAACCATCCTAGCGATGGTTTCGACTTCGTGATATTTAATTTGTGGATTTCGTAGCAATTCTTGTGCAGTAGACGATTCGATCAGCGAAACTCCTGCTCCGCTAACTAAAAGTGCTACTTTACTTAAAGGGACACCCGGCCTGCCTCATAACTTTCCGCCCGCCTTATGACAGTTCGTGCTGATCGCCTTCCGCCTGCCTTATAACAGTTCGCGCTGATCGCCTTCTGCCCATATACAAATACTAAGGTCATTTGGGATAGTAGCTCCGTTCTTCGCAGCGAGTAACGTAGCTACTGTCTCATTTGGCATTGTGCCTAATAGATGAACCACCATGAATGCATTAATCGTGTCGTCACAAACCGGAATGATTCTCATATTTTAACATCACAATTTATAATTTTCTAGGCTAATGTCTCACAATGTTGCTTTGGCGATCTATTGGAATAATTAATTTAAATTTTTACTGCATAACGCTTTTAGATTTTTGATCGCATGGTAATTATTAGCAACTTAGTACATGCACACACTGAGATGAAACGTCATGATTATTGTAAGCGTGCATTGCATCATATACTGTGGGACGCAGTAAATAAAGTTAACAATTATTCAACAGAAAATCTCCTCGACGCCACTTTTTAAAGCGGATTGTTGTCAAGAGATTGACTAGTGGTAAGGAAATGGACCTTTGGGGCCGTACTTGATGTGGAGGATCGAGAAAAATGGCGCTTGGAGGAATGTCCTTTTAAATTGCAGAAATTAAAAATTAGATGGGGCCTAACGGTGAGCAGATTTTGAGTTGTAGCCTATGCAGTCGATTAGAGCATGAGTTGGGTCTTCTCTTTCTCAGTGCGTTCCGTTCCTTTGGATCTAGGTCTTCGATTAGCCCTTTTAGTGTCAATCGCCGCCGCTAGGTGGAGTTGGTGTGGCGTTGGGTTGCTTGATAGTGCGGATTTTGTTTGTTGCTGCGTCTTCCTTTATTCTTGTCGTTTTCTTTGTTTTTCTTCTGTAATAATTTCTGGGTTTGAATTAAGTACTATCCCAATAAATTAGACAGATTGTCGGTGATGTTACGGACGGAATTAAGGGATGTGTAGTTTCCGTTATTGTTGGTTACGGTCAGAAATTTTGATTCCTTAGCCAGAATGAATTAAATGTGTGCTTCGGAATTCGACTGTCCTGTTATCTCCGATTAATTCCAGAACTATGGGGTTGTTTAATTTTGATAAATTTAATTCAGAGTGGAAGTTTGTCAAGTCAAACCCGTCTTCAAAGAGTGTTAACATGACTTGAGTCGCATGTTAAATTGAAAGTCTTGTTTACTTTGTTGAGTAGGTCCGAAAAATTTGTTGCAAGATTAGAGTTGAGATTCAAGCTCAGGCTACGTATTTATCTGGAATTGTGCGGAGATATGATGCTAATCTCAGAAGTATTAAAATTCTGTCTGATAATACTAGTTTATATTGGTGCTGATCGACTTATGAATTCGAGTTTAACGAAATTACGGTAGGCGTGGCCAAAAGTTAGGTTCTTTCTCTTTTTTCTTTCGTTTTTTTTTCCGCTATAAATTCTTGCTATTATTGGAAGAGCTGATTGTTGCATGTTTAAGTTGACGTAAGAGAATGACTAGGCTAGGTGATGATCGCAAATTAGATTAGTACGGCGAATGGATTTTTTATTTCCTAATAAAATTTCTAATTTCCCTGAAACTCAAGGAGGGAGGAAATTTTTTGGTTACCTTTAACTGTACTTTTAGGCTCGCGTCGGCCTTTTTTAAATAAAGAAGAAATCACAAGGTAAAGGGTAAACGAAGCAAGCAGTCTGCATTAAAGACTGGCCTTGTGAGAATACAAGATACACTAATCTGAGAAAGAAAGAAAAGACAACTCCCCCGACTGGGACTCGAACCCAGGAC
>JAHWFP010252452.1:0-31386 GCA_023313725.1 Lithobius niger | reverse complement strand
ACATGCTGTCATACTGTCATTTTCCTGCAAACGTAATGTGGAACAGACTATAGTCCAGTCATGTTACTATATCAGAAGGTCATCCATAGTTCAGTCATTTTATCATTTGGAACAGTCATCCATTTTTAGTGAAATAATCGTTTCCTCCATCACCCAGTTTCTCAGCTATTCGTCCAGCTGCATTCACGCCATGAAGCTGATCACAAATTAGCTGACTACCTTCTACTAGGTTTCAGTGTTTTTATTCAAGTATTTGAGCTCCAGCTTTCATGCTATAAAGTTAACATGCGGAGGGTAGACAAGTTTGAGTTATTGTAGCTGAAAACGACGGTAAACCACACACAAACAACGCCAGAACAATACAGTTAGTCACAAAACAGCGATTTACGTAGTTTATTAGAACAACTTATAAAATAAATACTATAATACAAGTCAGCACACAGTTATATGCCCACAAAGAAGTTTAAAAATAAAGGTTTTTGTTAACGTTTTTGTCTCTTCGTTTCCCACAGCTTGACAAGGCGAAGAGCAGGCAACTCAAAACCCAGAGAAAGAGGAATTGCCAAAATGTAGGAAGTAAGGACACAGCCAGCAAAGTAAGTATACTGAAATGAAAATAAAGAAAAAAAATACTGTTATTATTACAAGTACGTGATAGATACTCTGCTTTCATACGCTGACTAGCACCTTGTCCTGGACCGTATTAACAAATAGTCTATCAAGTAGGAATCAAACTTAAGACACAGTTGATCCATACTTGTGGTGCTGTTGCTGTACAAATAAGAATGGGAATAAATAATACACTGCAAGGTGACAGATAGAACCACCAGACTGGAACTCGAACCCAGGTAATCCCACCTAGTTGAAGCTGTGAGGAGGAGGAGGCCGTGGGGCTATAGTTCCCCCAAAACTCCCACCCAAGACAAATAGGCAAATATGTCTTACCAATAACATACACTACCTGTACATTTTTGCATTCAGTTCCTGGATGCTGTTTCCCTTGGAGGAATTATGAAACTCACAGAATCTGCCCAGTCTTGCTTCCCATCTGCGCACGCCAGCACAGACCCTCCATAAATGGTGTTACGGCGATAGCCAGCCATCTACTTTTCCTCTCAATATGTGATGATGGTGACTCAAGAGGGGAGGTTGGGTGGGTACAAGTAGTGTATATTTTCGGTAAGGCAATAGAAACCAATTATGGCTGCCGGAAAAATTAGGGTATCTAGTTTCTGGCACGAAAATATCCACTTCCTGTAAATTTTTGCATTATAGTTGACCTCGTCAATCAATGGTGGTGGGCACCACATGACGGGTACCCAAGGGTTGCCAGCTGGGTCCCCATGGAGAAGGGATCTCCTCAGACGTCTAAGCGCAAAGGCTGTCTGAAAGGAGTGAACTGGTTTCATTCAAACAGGAGATTTACAGTAAACGTTCAAGAGTTTGTAGTTTTCCTAAATAAAAAAAATAAAAAAACAAGAGGGGGGGGGGGGCTTACCTCGTGGTATTTGGGGGCTTTATGAAGATTTGCGGCCGAAGATGATGACTGGTTCCGAGGAGATAAGATTGGCCCAGATAATGGGGATCCAGAGAGGCAAATAGAACGGCTGTTGGTGTGCGCAAAGGGCTCCCACAATGATAGATGATGTGTCAAACGACAGCGGCTTGGTGTTGCACACACGGAGAGTTCCGAAAAAAGGTCAGTTGACGTAAACTGAGGATGTGATGTGAGGTTACCTTGGGTCGCAGATGCGGTTGAATGTTGACCGGAAGCTATTAAGCAGCTGAAAATCACAACATGATGTTGTCGCAAGAGACTGAAGGTTGCTTGCAATGGATGTGATTTACTTAAAACGTGAATGGGGAAGGAAAAATTTTGAGTGAAGTGTCGAAATGTAGGCATCACAAGCCATTGGGTAACAGGAACTGGTGGTCACGGAAAAGTCGGGTACACCCAACACGGAGTGTGGAAGAATGTCCTGTCAGGGGTTAGAACCAGTTCCGATCCAATGAGGAGGATGAAATAGGGGGTGGAATTTATATTTAGGGGCGCGTGGTGAAGGAAAATGAGTACCTCTTAGCTCTCGAGCGGCAGTTCAAGCAAGGAAGGCGAGTTTTCGTTAATGAAAGTTTCTTCATTTCGGCCTTGCAAGTTAAAAGGCTGACTCATTTTCAAATTGTCAGATTTGTCTGGCAATGAATTTTTCTGGCGGCATGGCAATGTTGGCCTCGATTGAGTCTTTTTCTATTTCCGAGTGCTGTGTTCTCGTGAAATCGAGGATGGGGTTGACCCTGTTGACACCAGGAGAGGTTTTGGATGCTTTTCGAGCCGGAGATAGAGTTGGGTCAATCGAAGGTTTAAGTGGAAGCATCACAGTTGGGCCTAACTGGTTTACGAGATAAAGTTTTGTTTTGCGAACGGATGTGATGGGTTTCCGGTCCGATGTGACAGATTTCACTGTGGTGAATTTTGGGAGGTTTTGAAGGTGCCTTTGGTTTCCGGGTTGGAGGTTGAGGCCCATGGATGTTGATTGGCTGACGGTCATGGGGAACCGTTTCGAAGAAGCTGGGAGTGGAGTTTGCGAAGTTTAGGGTCAGATAGAAGAACTTTTGACCGAAGTTTGGCATTAGTGGCACTGAGGTTCAAAATGTTTAGTTTTAGGCCGAAATTTCGGAACGTGCCTAGGAGAGCTTAGATTCAAGTTTCGAAACGTAGAGTGCGATTGGAGTAGAGTTTGCCTCGAGACGACGAGCACTGCATGAAGAACGGTCAACCTTTTTCTTTCACAGTTTGCGAAGAACGCCGAAGTTGTGGTGGTTGCAGTTTTGGAGATGGTCGAAATAGCCAGAGAGGAGGGCGGAATTGAGACGCAAGTGTCACTAGATGACCTGGGGGATGACGTAGCAGTGGCCTATTTCGGTCGTTTGACAGGAGGTGTTGTTGTTATCACGTTGCCAGCCAGAAAGCGTTCTTTTTCTTTTTTTCTCTTCATTTGGTTGTTCCGCTGCTTGGCTTCAAAGTTTTTTCTCGAGATGAAGTCCAGTCTTCTGAAGAGATGGAAAAGCAAATTTTGCACGGATCCTTAGAGAAGTCGCATTTCCAGGATCATGTGGATCAGGGCATTTTCGACTTGACACAATAGCAGCACATTTGCAGCGATCAGGGTCTCTGGCATTAGCGACAATCCAACCTCGGATGGATGCTGCGAGGGAAGTGGGGGGGGGGGGGGCAAAAGATTTACCATTACGAAGGTGAACGCCCATCTTGATGGCGAAGGACAACTTGTTGCAATGAGCGCAGTCACGCAACAAACGAAACGAGCGGGAAGCGGATCACGGATTCAAGGTCACGGAAAATCCCCTACTGTCGGAGACCAGCGCAAGAGCGGAGTATTAGTACAGTGAATAAACTGGTGGGTCTTCAATGCAGCCAGCAGGAAGGGTGACGGGAAGATGCCTGGTGGGAGAATGACGGTTCCCGAAACGGCTGGAAAGAAGACGACCCGTTGTACAGAAAAGGTCGGTGCGGAGCATACAATGAAGGGTCAAAGCTTGAGATGTGAGAGGCACCAAGATGGCTCAGGTCAGGGAGCAGATGAGGAATTTGACGTAGTTGGCCAGGGAGACACAGCAAAGGAACTGCTGATGAAGGTTCCATAGCAGGTTGATGGCCTTCGGGCGAAGGGCCAATGGATGGACGAAGGGCTGGCAATGAACAGTATTGGTTTGGAGTGAGCCTTCGGACGAAGGGTTTGAAAGTGAGTGAAGGAACTTCGAACGAAGGTTGTATGTAGTAGGTTGCAGGTCTTCGTGCCAGGGGGGGGGGGGTTGCATTACGGTAAATGAACAACAATGAAGGCTGCATGAGGCCGAGTGGAAGCCTTCGGTCAAAGGGCTTTATTGTATATTTTTTGTAAGGAAAAAGAAGGTAGTGAAACGCAGACGATAAAAGGTCAGGAGGGAGACAGTGAGTCGCGATTCAGGAGTACGATGACGGCCTAAGGGTTGAAGGGTCCAAAGGATGGCGAAGGGACCTCAAATGAAGGCTTTGTGAGAAGGGTCCTCAAATGAAGGGGAATCCTTCAGCGAAGGGTTGATGGGATCAACAGGCAGGGTGTTGGACTGTTGGCCTTCGGCGAAGGTGGAGAAAATCTAAGGGTGTTCGAATGCGGGCATCAGATGACCGAGATGGGCCTACGATGTAACTGGGCGAGGAATGCTGGACCTTCAAACGGCGGTAAGTGTGGTAGGGAATAGGCCTTCGGGGCAAAGGGTGAGTAGAAGGTCGAAGGGTTCACAGATGAAGACCTTTGGCGAAGGCTGAACAGATGGGCAAAGGATCACATCCGAAGGCACCGTGTGACCATGAAGTATCTCCAGCAAGTATCTCCAGTCGAGGCAAGAGTGGGTGAGGGATTTCGAGGTGAAGACAAAACCAAGCAGGATGGAATGAGGACCGAAGGGTAGGTCAAGAAGATGAAATGAAGCGGGAGCCAGTTGTTAGGGCGGAACATCGACGCAAGGGTCAACGGTTGAAGGTTGCGAAAAGCAGGAAGTCAGCTTTTGGGCGAAGGGTGGCGTGAAGACATCTTTAAAACCAAAGGGCCTTGAAGCGAAGGATGAGGCAAGGAGACAGCGAGCCAATGTTGACAAGTTGGAGGTTTGGAGGAAAACAGATGATTGGTTATCACTGTAACACCATTTATGGTGGGTAGTGGTGGCGCATGTGCAGATGCATGTGCAGCGAGACTGGGCAGATTCTGTGAGTTTAAAAATTCATCCAAGGGAAACAGCATCCAGGAACCGAATGCAAAAATTTACAGGTAGTGAATATTTTCGTGCCGGCAACTAGAAATTAAATTTTGTTTCTCTTCCTCAACAGTATGGATAGTATATGTTGTAATGTATGTTACGGTAGTATTGGTTAACTCTTTTGAAGTTGAATTCGGGCGTTAGTTTATTTTGCCCAAGACTGGCAAAACCAAGAACAAATTAAGGCTTTTAATTCACTTGTACAAAAAACATAAATTATCAAACTCTTTGTGTAAATCAAAGCTCTGTCAATTAAAAAAAGCCGTTTATCTAGAACAATGATACAGCTGCCACATTCGCAAGAACCTGTCTTTGGAATGACCGGCTCGTTTTGGCACATCCGTCTGTAAAGTGTTAAAATAATTTGACTTACTAAAAGAACTGGTTTGTGTAGGAGGCCACACACATGTATCGAAAAAGCAAAGTATTGAATAAGTTGGTTTTTTCTTCATTAAACAGCCTTGTGATCATATGTTGCATTTTCTTGAAAATGGTACCTGCAATGTACTTCGTGCCAATCAAAAACATTCCCCTCTTTTGTCTAATTCACATAATCCCACTCTGCGTTTTCGTGTCTTTTAATGTCCTGTAATTATGTCCTCCTTCCCTACCCAAGCCAGCTGTCTGTACATCAGCGATCGGATTTTCCGTTCATAAATTTGATTTAGTCAGGCTGATTTAACTAGGATTTGTTTGCAAAAAAAGTCGTGGCATTACATTCTTTAGGGAATAGGGGAAAACCGGCCCCCTCTATCCCTTAAATCATTCCTCAGTTTAGCCCATAAGCCAATTTATTTCAATTTAGTTCATTTGCGTTTTTTAGAGCTTCATGGAATCTTCCTGTGTATTTAGGGTACAAACTGTAGTTTTAGGATATGCAGTTCGATTCTAAAATTGTCGTGTATCAGGTTTACGGAAGTGTCAAGTTTAGACCTTACCATTGTATTTACAGTGAACCCAACATGTACGCTGCACACATGATTCTCAAAATCATGTTCCTCTTATTAATATGTGCAGTGTACATATTGGGTTCACTGTAAATACAATGGTAAGGTCTAAATTCGACACTTCCGTAAACCTGATACACGACAATTTCAGAATCGAACTGAAAAGTTTTTAACTTTCTTCAATGAAGAGAGTTAAAAGCTTTACAGTTAAAAGTAGGCTCCTGGCCACAGGCTATAGCTCCAACCCACACGAGAAACCATCTCTCCTAAAACTAAAAATAAAAAAAATGAATAAAAAAAACTACAGAAAACGGTCAATGATCAAGACGTTCCAAAGAATTTAATGCAGTAGTCGTGACAACTTATTCAGAAAATTTTCTTTTGTGTATTTCTTTAAATTTGTGTTTCATTCGCTTTATTCGTGTTTCGTTCAGCTCCTTTTTTTCTGATGGAAGTTTGCATTTTTAACCGCGACTTTTGACTGGGCGGTGTCACTTCTCCCTATCACCCCCCCCCCCCCCCCATTCACTGCAGTGCTGGATGCTACGACGGGTGTTTGTTTATTTAAGGGTAGAGTGTGGCCGCAGATGACCTCATGTTTAAGTAAAACAACAATAGCCACGCGGAATGACGTCCTTAATTAGGTAGGTAAGGAAGAGAATCCATCCCCCACTTCGCCAATGAAATCCGTTTAAGCCATAGGCAGTTTCTCTGAGGACAGTCAATGCTGAGCTTAAATGTGACGTTACGTGGCTACGTTTTTTCTTCCACTGTGGCTAAGCTTTGTGGCATTTGATTTTTTACTGTCAGTGTCTTTTGTTATGTTAATTAGGAAATGATGGTACCAAAGCTTATTCTATGCTATAGGGCACAGACAGAACAAAAAGAAAGTATTTTACGAACACTCTTTTTGTTATGGCTGTGTCCTATGGATGGAGAAGGCAGAGTCTTCAGTGTCTGTACCATTGGGAGAGGGATTAAAATAAGCAATGAGTTTGCCATTTTTACGTTGGGAGAAACAAGAGAAATAGCGCAAAATTTGCTGTTTCCACCGATAAAAGTAGGCTGATTTTATTAATTGCTCTGAGGAAGTCTCCAGTAAGAAGAATGTACAAGCTTTGACACCATCTTGAAGTAGTACTGAAAAGATTCAAGATGGGAATACATTCTATGCGTTGAATGCTTTGAACGCAAAGAATGTAGGTTCATTTTTCGTCATGAAGTTTTGAAATATAGGTTATGAAAGCACTGAAACAGACGATGTTCATAATTGCAACCCTTTCTTTATGCTTACTTGCCCGTGATGGTCTGGTAGCCAATTTGGATTTGTTACTCACCACATTCCACTTATTGTAATCCAAGGGAACTTGTCGAGAATAAAAGAAGACGAAGAGCACATTAAAATGGATGAGGTAAACGCAGTATGTTAGACGGCTCAAGGGAGTCCAAAACCTCCAAGACAAGAACTTCGTGACAATACCTGGAAAAACACAATGACAGTTCGTATGTTAACATAACTGAAGAGGTAGTTAAAACTAACAAAACAACATCATCCCTAATTCTGGCGAATTCAACCAGCAGGCAAAAACTACCAGTTTTTTAGTGATATTCAGATATTCGTCTAAGTATATGTTCCTGTAATTCCTGTATCGTATCAATATTTATTGAGCAGTGGTTAACGATAGTTTGATTGACCCTGTCTAAAATGTGGTAAGGATCGACCTGGTGACTCGAATGATCAGGTAACAATGAACCATACAAAACATACTAGATTAAAATGAAGAGAGTGATTTTACTGCAAGTATTGACAGGAATTATCGAATGCAGTGTTTTCAAGGAAGTTATTTTACGTTTTTCGTCTGTAATGGGGAGTCCATGAAAAGCACAACAGCAGAATTTTTCTGGGACAAAAAAGTTTGACTTGAAATGAAAACGCAATGGCCTAAATTGTTAAGTCTCAATTGTTAAGAAAATAGTTCTTCTTCCCTCAGGGACATAATTTCTTCTATTGTGTTTTTTGTGGATTTCCCTACAAATTCGGTAACAACATAAACAACCTGTCACTCTGTTGAGCTAAATTTTAATTTAGTTGTTATTGTTAGTGTTGGAGGTCCTAACAGTTTTTGTGCAAATTGAAAAAAAAAAAGCTTCGTTTTGCACCACAAGCTTCGACCGAGTCGGCTGACTGGATTACTTAAGATCACTGTATTCTGGGTTAACCAATTTTCGGTTTACTACTCTAAAACAGTGATCCGGACAAATTCTGCTCACAAAGCCAGGCCACAATGATTGTAGAGATTGAGAAGAACAGGCAGTTTGGACAAGTTGAGTGATGATGACCACACTGCTGGTTTTCGACCCCCTGACCATTTGACTAAACCTTTGTACAAATCGACACGAAACTCACAGGCATTAGCAGTTTTGTTACCTGTAATATTGCAATTTTGTATTCTTACCTCCAGTGCCAATATGATGGGTGACGACGAGCCAGGTGAGGCAGTATGCCCAGATTGCTCTCGAAGTGGAATTGTAAAGAATGATTTCAAACCGAGTTGGTGTTTTTCTTCCAGGATTGTACCATCTTCCCAGGGCAAACATGGAGATGCCAAAACCAAGAACCAGCATTGGCGGCCATAAGACCAGAGCCAATGTCTGCAAATGCAAAACAAAGTATTGAGATATGATACAAGTGGGTGGAACTTAAACCATCATATTCCCATAACTTTTTCTGTTGCTATTTAACGACTGGAATGATCTCGATAAGAGCAGAAGGTGTAGTGCGTCAGAATGCACTAAATAAAGTTAATTTTGGTAGCTTTTTTGATAGCAAATTGGAACGCCTAATCCTTTCTCATCTAAAGGGCATTTTCATCCTACTTTGGCAGTACAACATCAAGTACAATGAAAAATAGCATGACCAATTCCTATCGCATACCCTAACTAGAGCCCAAACAGTGTGAGCAAGTATAGCGAAGTGGTCACAGTGAACAACTGCCAGCAAAGTGCACGCTAGACTGACAAGGTGTGGTACATTAAAAATTAGGCTAGTCTAAAAATCTGTCAGGTGATAAGTCTGATGATAAATTGTATTTTATGTTAATCAATTTTGCCAAAGTTCATGTAATGAAGTCTTGATTAAAATGTTAGTTAAAACAACGTTTAGTCTTGAGACGCCAGTAAGTATAGGTATTGTTGTCTTTATTTTTTACTCTTCTAGTTTTGGTCACCATTAAAGGTTGTTACTTAAAGATGTTGTTCATAGTAACTGTAACCAACGAATGTGGAGTGAAAATGTTTATTCATTTTGAATGTGTTAGTCGTCAGCGTTTTGCCAATATATATTTAAGCATGGTTGAAGTAAGTTCAGGTGTGTTCCCAACTTCTTTGACCGCAACTGAATGTACGAAACTATGTCCAACTTAGAATTATTCAGCTCGGTGTTCCAACTGTGTTAGGGATTGGGCACAATGTTTATAAAGTATGTGATCAATGAAGCATTTCTCTATGGGAACTTTGTAGGAGTTTCTCCTGTGAATTTATCCTGTGAGCAAATACGAAGTATGCGAGGTTATAATAACTGACTTTTCTCCTGTCGTTGCCATTTAAAGGCCCGGATCCATGATAAACAAGGCCTTGCCGCCAGAAAGTTTAAACAAAAACAAAAACAATTGAAATGATTTCAAAAAGTTCCCACCGCTCTCTTCAAAATCGTCTAATGGTGGAAAGCTGATCTAAATCAACTTCTGCAACTTAAAGTACGACTAGAATACAAAAAAAGACTAGATTACAAAAAAAAAATTGTTTTGTAAAGTTCGAGTTGGGTTGAAGAATTCCCTGATTCACACGTGTAGCAGCCACGTGTATATGGTTTTTAGGTACGATGACTATCCTGTGGAGATGTGGGAGTGACTTTTCAGCATACAATAGAATAGCATAGCATAGCATTAGAATAGAATAGAATGTGTCGCTAATAAGCTTATAGCTTTTTGAAGGCCCAAGCGGCAGGTGTTAAGTGGAAGGTACGATAATCATGTCGGTTGTTTTTTGCCTCATGAGGTAGGAAACTGGAGTACCCAGAGGAAACCCTCGTGCAACGGCTGGGAAACAACCGGAGAAAAACCCATACATATACACTTCCAATCACTAGGATCGAACCAGAGATGTACAGCCGGGATCAAAATGCCTATCGAATCTGATGCCCCAGCACTCGCGGTTACTCGTGGGAATCGTAATGTGTGTCAACTATCGCTTCGTTTTATTTCACACAAAAGATCCTTGTGTGTGCCACTGATATGTAGTTAAAAAACTATTAGACCCATTTGTTCAATTAACAGCACACACAGTTTGCATGGTGCCCCCCCCCCCCCAACTGAAGCGGGGTCTGTGGGGTTTAAATATTTATCAACATTTATGGTGCAGTGTTTAACGGCACACCTTCCTTTCATGAATGTGAAGATTGCTAAAACGTTTTGCGCAGTAGTTTGTGATTGTGACAATTAAGTTATGCTGGCAAAAAAACATAAAGAAGAAAAAAAAGGGGGGGGTGAGAAGAAAATGGTAAAATGTGTGGTTTTTTAAATGCCCCCCCCCCCCCCCCCCCAACCTGCGCCGACAAAAGAAAACATTTCGATGGTTGTGAGATTTTAGTGTGGTGATTAACGGCATTTCTATCACCTTTTGGGCAATTGCAGTTTGCTGGAAAGTTTTTATTGATAAAAATAAGTTGTTCTGGCAAAAAACAAAACGGAAAAAAAAATAGGTAAAAAAAATAGTAAGGTATGTAGTCGATCCAGTGGGGTTTAGCCCTCTCTTTTCCCCTGACAACTGAATATATGTCAACAAAAGACAAAAAAAATGGTTTGTTGTGGATAATTAATAATTATAAGATGTTGTACTTTGCGGTGTTGGAGGCAAGTTAATGAGGAAAAAAAACCAACATTAGCTACTTAAGAAAGTGTAAACTTCTGTTTTTTTTCTTTTCTCAATGAAACACGTAGGCAATGCGGTACGTTTGATTTTTGAGGGGATTTTTTGATGTTCTGTCGCAATTTTGGTTCATTTGTGCATTTTCGTTCTTTTTGTTTTTGTGTGGTGATGTGTTTTTTTTTTTCATGTGCAAAAATTTTAATAACGTATGGATTGGGAAAAATTCTCCTGGCAAACGTAGTAACTTTAAAATCAATTTGCTGACATGGTACTAAAAATTGGTACTCTTAACTGTAGAGAGTTAAAAGATAACGCAAAAAGAAGGGATGTATTTTACTGGTTACGTATTCGTAAGAATAAATTTAATGTAATCCTGTTACAGGAAACTCATTCTACAATACAAAATGAAACGACATGAAAGACAGAGTGGGGAGCTGAAATTATTTTTTCAAATGGCACAACTGGTAGTAGGGTGGTCGCAATACTCATTCAAAACACATTTCAATATATGTTAAAAAAAAGTTGAAATGGACAATTTGGGACGGTGGTGTATTATTAAAATAAATATTGATGCTAAGTGTTACACAATGGCCTCAGTCTACGGTCCAAATAATGATGATCCAGTTTTCTTCGATGAGTTTTTTTGTAAAAGTGGAGAAATTGGCTGAAGGAGAAATTTTTTTCTTAGGTGGAGACTGGAATGTACCACTAAATATTATGAGTATTATAGAAAGAGTAATAATGAAAAAGGCAAATCAAAATATAAAAAACTGGATGACGAAATTAAATTTAATCGATATTTGGAGGGTACATAACCATAGTCAAAAAAAATTTACGTGGTTCAGAGGAAATAAAGCAACAAGATTAGACTTTTTTTTAGTAACATAAAATACATCACAAATTATTACAAAATCAAATATTGGTTTTGGACACAGATCGGATCATTCTGCAGTAATAATTGAAATAAAAAATTTGCGTCCATGTGGTCCGGGTCAGTGGAAATTTAATAATTTGTTGTTAAATGATGACGAATTTGTGAAAACAATTAGAGAAATATTTAAAGATACAATTAAACAGAGCAACACTGAAAAATGGAATGAACAACTTACCTGGGAAATGATAAAATTAAATATTAGAGGAAAAATTATAGCTTATGCCAGTTACAAAAAGAAAAATAGATCTAAAATTGAAAAAAAATATACAGCTAAATATAATTAATTTAGAAAATGAGAGAGCCATGAATCCGGGGAATCACGAGTTAGAGCAAAAGCTGGAAAAAAATAAAACGGAATTACAAATAATACGAGATCAAGTCATGGAAGGTGTTTTATAAGATCAAGAATTGAGTGGTATACTCAGGGAGAGAAGCCTACCAAATATTTTTGCGGCTTAGAAAAAAGAAATTTTATTAATAAAACTGCAGTAGCTCTGGAACAGAGAAAGGCACCATTTCTCAACCACAAGAAATGGCTAATTTGTATACTAAAAAACAAGAAGCTATAGAAATTAATAAAGTTAAAATAATAAGGGAAACATTGGATAACCATACAAAACTGTCTGATCAACAGAAAGTCAATTGTGAAGGAGTCATTCGAATTTCGGAATATTGGAATGTATTAAAAAACATGAAATCGAAGAAAACTCCTGGACATGATGGCTTTACTGTAGTTTTATAAACATTTTTGCCAGGCATTAAGAGTCCACTTACAAAAGCATGAAATGATGCTTATAAAATAGGTTCCCTTTCTACTACACAAAAACATGGGAGTCATTATTTGCATTCCTAAACCCGCCACCAATAAAAATTGTTAAAATATTGGAGACCAATAACACTTTTAAATGTGGATTATAAAATCTGTTCTGGATGTATTGCTAATAGCATAAATAGTGTTTTTGTCAAATATAATAACAAGTGAACAAAAAGGTTTTATGAAAAATCGGTTTATTTCTGAAAATATTAGGTTCAATTTCGATTTAATAAACTATTGTAAAAACAAATAAAAAGAAAATGATGTTGTTGCAGTTAGATTTTGAAAAAAGCATTTGACAGAACTGATTGGGATTTTATTCAAACAGTCTTAGAGACCCTAAACTTTGGAAATGAAATAAGAAAATGGATTGAATTATTTTATAGCGATGTCCAAAGTTTTATCATAAATAATGGCTTTACATCACATGTATTTAATTTAACTCAGGGAGTGAGACAGGGTGATTCACTGTCACCATATTTATTTATTTTAGGCACCCACATACTGACTAACATGATAAACATAGAAGCAAGCATTAAAGGTGTTACTTTTCAGATTAAAAAAGAAAAAGTTTAATATAAATTAAGTCAATACACAGACGACACTACTTTAACTTTGGATGAGTCAGAAGAATCTTTAAAAACACCTTTAAAATTTTGTCTTTGTTTGAAAAAATGTCAAATTTAAAAAAAAATGAAAAAAAAAATGTTCAGCAGTGTGGATTGGTGAAGAAAAAACCCTATCTGTAGGGATCTGAATTTAGATTGGTCAAAGGAGAATATTAAAATTTTGAGCATTACCATTTTTAATAACCCACGGCAGACTATTGAAAACAATTATGAACAAAAAATAAATCAGATCAAAGGACTTTTAAGCAGATGGGAATTCAGAAATTTAACACCTATAGGAAAAATAACTGTAATTAAAAGTTTGGTATTGTCAAAATGTATGCATATACGGACAACTCTTCCTCCTCCAGAAAAAAATTGGTCAAACCACTTGGAAAAAATATTTTTCAAATTTATTTGGAGTAACAAGCAAGATAAAATAAAGTGTAAAATCTTATTTAAAGATTATGCAGATGGAGGTTTAAAAATGGTGAATGTGCAATCGCTTATAGAAGCTGTAGCTCTGTCTTGGCTAAAACGATTATTGAAAAATGATACATTAAAAATGGAAATCAATTTTTTTTAATGAATTCGAATCATTTGGAAGACTTTTTATTTTTGAATTTCAAGAAAAGCAGTTAATATATATAATAAAAAATATACAGCATCAGCCACACTTAATAATGATACTTTCTGCTTGGATAAAATATAGACGTCTTTGGAAAAAATCAAAATAATTGGTCCGTTCTGGAAGAACTAATATGGGGAAATGATACAATTTTAATTCAGAAATGACCAGTGGTCAATAATTATCTAATTAACCAAGAAATAATATTTCTAAATGGTTTGATTAGTCAAGATGGAAACATCATGACCTGGCAACAGTTCAAAATTAAAGGCCCTAAAAATATCACTTTCCTTGACTACATGAAAATAATAAAAACAATCCCAACCCAATGGGAAAAAACCCTCCAGGGAAAAGAAAAAATTAAAGATATGCAACAATCTGCAATAATTAAAGACCTTCAAAAAAAAGGAAGTCAACAACAAAATAATATATTGAGGATAGTCAAAAAAGAAATTATTTATCCTAGAAAGGTTCAATTAAAGTGGGAAAATCAGTTACAGGTTGAAATAAGTTGTTCGGGTGTGTATACGAATGTTCTGAATGTTTTGAAAGAGCCAAAATTAAAAGTCTTTGTTTTCAAATTATTGCATAGAATTGTCGCAACAAATGGCTCTCTGTTTGGAAAAATAGAAGAAATTAGCTCACCACTCTGTACCTTCTGCAAGAAAGAAGTTGAAACTATAGAACATTTATTTTTTTTTTGTGACAAACTAAATGTTCTGTGGGCATATATTAACTTAATTCTGGGAAAATACAACGAAAATTGGCAGGATGCTAAGTTTACAAAACCAGAATATTGCTTAATTGGAGTCTGGGAAAACAAAAATGTAATTTTCAATTTTATTATTGCCCACTTAAAAAATTTTTCATTTGGAAATGTAAATGCGAAAAAATAATCCCATCAAAAATATTATTAAAAAAGTATCTAAATAATATAGTTCACACACAGCTTAGTATAGTGAAAACTGTTCCTTTGTTGGCAAACAAAATTACAAAAAGAGTTCAGTGGGAGAAAATCATTTCTTTGTTGGATGAATTTTAATAGTGAAATTGTATTTATATTGTACAGTGTTTGTTGTTATTACTGTTTTTTTTTTGTTTGTTTTGTTTTTTGTTAAAAAAATGTAAAAAAAGAAGAAAAAAAGACACAGTTTGCATAGTTCAATACAATGCCACACGCAATAGCTTAACTGCTTCAGTATACTCCTGATTCCCTGTAAAACACAAATGTGCGCTTCCCAGACAAAGTAATTCACACACATTAGCTGTTTTTCTAATTGCTCTTTCAATATTTAAAGTTGAAATTTTGAAAGTAGTCATGGACAAGAAATTGAGCTTTCTCAACTCATAGCCTTGTAATAAAAAGACTTCTAGACAAATCAGATCGCATAAAACGATTCTGTCAAATAAATAGTGTTATAGAAAATGTTTCCGTCACACTTATTTTTTTAACTGCCCACGCCCAGAAGATGTCCTCTCCCCCCCCCCCCCCCCCCTTCGCTCTCTCGCGTGTGCTGCTGCTGCAGAACTGACGGGATTTCGTTCAACCACTGTTTGCAGATAAGTGATTTTGTTCCCATGTTAGGACGTTATGACAGGATAATTGTCCAGTTGTTGATTATTGCTATAACTATACGACGTTGAACACAAGTGCGTTTCCACACCCCCAAAAAAAGAATAAGAGAAGCCGCCGCTATTTTTAGTCTCTCCCTCCACCACCTCCCCTCCCAACAAAAAACGTAAATTGATTTACTCAAACGATGGAAAATGACATGAAAGAAGTAAATGTAAGAAAGGGGAAGAAAACTAATAAATAAAGCCGAAGGGATTCTTCATGGTGTTAAAGTGGGGGTGGGGGGAAGAAGATTTTTTTTTCCTTTCTGTTCAGGAAGATGACTGGAAAAACAAGGTGGAGCGTAACAGAAATATTATTTCATGAAGACGTTAACATTCGTTAACACTTTGCGCTTAGGAAGAGAGAGTGAACTTTGGAAAAAATGGTAATGAAAAGTTAACCCTCACATTGCCCACAGTGAGTACCCTTGTTTGAATGTTTTCGTAATCAACAAAGTTCAAAATGTCAGTAATTAGATCAACGGCACGTTGAAAAGGATCATTACAAATGATATACATGTATTTTTTTTTAAATATGTTCTTAGAAATGTAAATTAAGATTTACTCTGCATGAATTTAGCATTCGGTTACTAGGCCAAATTGTATATATTATTTTAAGTTGAACGACTACAAGGATCAACAAAGAAATATTTTAGTACAAAGC
Organism: Lithobius niger; assembly: GCA_023313725.1. Classification (NCBI taxonomy): domain Eukaryota; kingdom Metazoa; phylum Arthropoda; class Chilopoda; order Lithobiomorpha; family Lithobiidae; genus Lithobius; species Lithobius niger. The sequence continues at coordinate 15,439 of JAHWFP010252452.1, read as the reverse complement.
TCATCATTTTTACCGGATTCATTTTAATTTTCTTCCCATAAAGCAGAATCCATCTCCCGACTACCATTCCAATGGCGTAGGCACCCAGCTTGATGTAAACAGGGAAATGAACATCTTGAACGTATTGGTAGACGGTTTCACCAGACCTGAAAACAAGAAATCAAAGTAAACCGATCAACGAGTTAGAAATTTGTTTTCAGCATGATCTAAACCTGGCATGGTTTTTCTGGTGGTGGCCACAGAATACAACACAAATCATCGATAGTACGAGCTGTTATGGCAAGAGGCTGTGACAATGACAATGACAAGAGGCTTGGCAATGACTGGCCTTCGCCAGAGAGGGCAAAACGGCGGCCATTGACTCGTTTCAAACTTAGTATAAACAGACAAGCAAGGCACGTCAAGCAAAGAGCGTCACTCATTGTCTATAGGAGAAATTAATGTCGTGAAATGTACGAAGATGTATCGAAAATAACCACGCATAAACTCTTTTGCTGTGAACAGTATGGTATTAGATGTAATCAGAAGCACCCTGGCAAGGCTGGGAAATCCCAGTGGCCTGAACTGCCATAATAAACTTACAAAATGGCCCTGGCTACCAGCTTACCAACTGGTCTTTAGACACACCATAAAGCCACTAGAGACAAAGGGTTTTCACCATCAGCGTCCCGACCCCCCCCCCCCCCCGAAAAATCCACCGGCGATTTTCCCCAACAATAAGAACGACGAATGGTCGGTTCTCTTGCAGTACTCTGCAAATGGCAAAAGTAATCATGATAAATTTACCCAAGTGTTAAGGATCAAATGTAAGGAGTATAATTTCTTAATGCATGATGATGACGTCACGCTATTACATTCCAGTACTAAAAGTGTAATCGTTATATATGGTTAATCTGAAAACCCACACACGTCATCGTGGCTTAATTTTGATAACCCACACTTTTTCGATAATCTAACACTTATATGGGGTCTACACAACCCCTAATCAACCATGACCAACTTTCATGTTAGACTACACAACACAAGTACAGACAGTATACTCAATTGCAAAACTAGCGTAAACAGGAGCATTTGCGACTAGCTACATTTTTCAGGGGACCAACGCGGAAAAAAAAATGTCGCAAGCTATGCCTAACCACGAACCTTTTGTCCCGACGATACGAAAACTAGGCTACGGACACTTTGAAATATACCTAAAAACCTACGAGACTCACAAGCGTGCATTTTATACTCTCATCTTATTTAAACTATTAAGACAAAAAAATATAGTTTTACCATAGAACATCGGTAACCAAACGTGACTCCCCTTCGCTCCGACTTCGTATATAGGACGATTCTAACCCGGAAGCTTCCGTTCAGGAGTTACATAAGTCGCATGTAAAAATTCTTATATTCATTATGATTCACAAATACATTTTACAAACAAAAATCTTAAAAAACTCCACACTCGCGCTATTGCACTCGTCAGATTTCGCCACCCATCGACATTTGGACTGTCCGTTTCTCGCAAACGATCAATTATTTCAGGTTAACCCGGTAATCTTCACGGATATCTATTACATTGTTGCAGCATTACGAGATGTCATAAAGTCGGGCAATATTGCTTTCTTTAGCACATACACGCAATATCCGCGGAATTTGGCCCTTTTAAACAATACGAATTAACGACCTATCGAACACATGTTTTTTTTTCCGCAATGTTTTATTTTTGTATTTTTCAGCCACGGCAATGATGAGACAAGCCCCATTCAGAATTATCCCTGTGACCTATCAGTGACGGAAACTATCCCAATAGACCCGAAACTATCTGTACAAATTGCCAAGATTCGCCTCGTACAATTCCGATTTGCTCCCCACCTTTATTCGTATAGGAAGGGAAAATTTCTATCGACAGAACTCAGCTGCAGAAAAGGACCGGTATGCCATTATTTTTGGTAGATAATAAGCTCATAACGAAAACCATTAAATTGAAGGATGTTCGAGGACGGTATAATACTGTTTCAAGGGGCCCCAAATTCGAACATGGACTAGTCCTTGCTAACTTTTTGTTTTTCAAACAAAGTATTCAGTGACGCGGTGCGAAGCTGAACAAATGAGCGTATCAGGTGCTCGTGTCTGTCTGTCTGTCTGTATCCACGAAAGTTTTGAATTCTGAGATTTAAAATGTCCTACATTTAGTTTTTGCCCTGTTTGTGGCTTTAGCTTTTTAAATCAATAAAGTTGGGCAAGAGGTTCCTGGGATTTTGTCTTCCAAATTACAAAATTATTCTGAAATCATGCAGTAATTAATGTTACATTTATACAGTTAACGTTCAACTAAAACGTTACAGTTACAGGTACAGTTACAGAACGTTACAGTTAACGTTCAACTAAAAGATAAGACATAAAATGGCACCGAAAAGCACATGACGGTTCTCAGTTAAGGTTGAAGACCATTGATGGAAATATTTAACCAACACACCATTTGCGTGATTCTTCAGGGCATTCTAGATGTCTCGAGTCAAGGGGCGAAAAAAGTAATACCTGACTTTATCTTTCGGTGGTCAGAAAAAATCCTCGGAAAAAATCAGAAGTCAAAAACACCTAGGCAAGGCAAAAAAGTACAGAAGTAAAGTAGCGGAAAAAAATGGTCTGCTGTTAAAAAGTATGCGGACAAAAAAAAAAAACTTCGGGGAGAAAGATGTGAGGGGAAAAGGATCTTGGGAGAAAAAGAAATCCTTTACTTTTTTGTTGTTATTATGGGTTAGGTTAGGTCAACTATCTTGGTTCGACTTTCACCAGACATGGTACACGTTTCAAGAGTGAACGACTTTCATAATGCTGGTTTTTTACCCGGACTGCCCCCAGAATTATTCGAGAAAGTTTGATCCACAGACATTTTACCACTGACGTTTTTCCTGCGAATTCTTTTCGTGGATATTTTCCTTGTTTCATAATTAAAAATGTTGTTCTTTTCATTTTTTTCCCGGTTATTCTTCCCATTCACACAATTGTTTTGAAAGTCTGTGTACGCCTATACCTTATCTTGCTGTAAAGTAACACCACAAAAAAACAAAAAGTAAAATGCAAAAAAAAATCGTCTAAGTAGCATGTAAGGTGGTATTAAACAAATCCCTAAAATTAGTGAATTAAGTAAAGAGTAATTTCGTTAAAAAACAAAACATGTAAGTCGTAACCACAATGGAAGCTCTGCTTCGGCTTCTAATAGCTAGTTCGTGTTAGGACCACGCTTTATACTTTTTGTGTCCCTGATTTTACTTTGTTTTAATGTAGTCTTACATCCTGCATTCATTACTTTTGTTTTTAACGCGTTATTTGTATTGTATTTTTTAACGCAATACAGATGCAAACATTGTAATCGATGAGTTTTATGTTGCGAACTTCTTGCTTGTCATAACCATTTTAGTGATACAATGATGATGTTCCTACGGCGAAAGAAACCAAAGAATGAAAACCGCTCAGCAGAAACAAAATAGATTATAAACCATGAACTCAGCATCGAAACCTTTCCATCTCGTTTGGCATGCTAATACATATTAAGCAAGTCGCTGGCGGTGTTTGGCCGCAACTTACTTTCAGTTGCTATATAATTTCTTTCTATAAACACCTTACAACTTCGACACTTGCAGCTAGCTGTAAACCTACAGAAGAATGCAGATATCCGCTTTATTTTACTGTGTGTGGGTGCAGCTTAGTAGTAGTGAAATCAATATTTATTTACTACTTACACATTATCAAAGACAAAGGGGGCCATGGGAAGGTTATGTATATATGTCAACCAGCCATGTGTTATGTTGCTCATGGCAAGGCAGCAGAACCCAAGAAAAATGCCAAATCTTGGCCATCTGAAAGAAATTAACGAAAAAGAAATGAAAGAAATTACTTAGTTGTAAAATGTTAACATTAATAGTTATCGTAAATAAAGACATTTTTCATCGTAATGCAGGAATGTTTTCATAAAATAGGTAGGATTAGGACTGCACAAACATTTTCGTTAGGAACTAGAAGTAGTTGGACTGGTTTATCCAGCATTTGACTAAAACAGCATCCATCAGTGATCAACTACTGTAGTACAATATGCCTCCACCTCATAATTAGTTTTAAAAAGGATTGTATTTTCAGTAATGTGGTGTAGTAGACAAAACAATTCTGATGCTGAATAGAGTGTATGCTAGCCTATGCGTTTTTATTCTTAGTAGAACCTAAAACCATACGTGGATAACTTAAGTTCGTCAAGCTTTGTCTGACATAAAATCATTTAAACCGTAAGTTTGTTTTCCTTGAGTTCGTCCCAGAACGCAGCGGAATTCATCGACACGGCAATCGCTCTGTTGAGACCCTTGGAGGCAACGAAAAGACCAATACAGGGAGGACAAAACAGCGCCCGTTGCTTCGTACTCCAAGCTTCATCGGGAAAAGACCATACGCAATCAAGCCAGGGAGAGTTGCTAGTCTTCTTCAGGAGTAAAGCATCATTACGGCAGATGTTGATAGATCTTGATGAATTGGAAAAAAGAAGTCTATGATGAAATTACTCAAGCACTCAGGAAAAAACGCGAGGAGTTCAGTGAGTGAGTGAGTGAGTCATTTATTGCGCATTTGGAACAATAGGTCAAGGAAGGGATTGTTGACATCCACTGACACCCTACCATAACAATTATTAATGCATAACAACTATCCTAATGTAAAAATATTTTTTTAAATATATAAAAAAAAAAAGCAGGCATAGGCCATTGTCGTATTAACACAGATATTTCATGTATTTACTAAAATCAATACCTTTCAACTTATTCTTAAAAGTAGCAATTGTTGGTGCTTCGGCGACATCAGCCGGGAGTGCGTTCCAAGGTTTCACAACATGGTGCGAGAAAAAATATTTTCGACAGTCTCTTTTTATGGGTTTAACTACCAATTTAAAATTGTGGCCACGTGTTTGGTTACCTTCACATAACAAGTACAATCGACTACTATGTATACTAGTCAGTCCATGAAGAATGGAATATGTCATACCTAGGTCTAATTTGAGTCTCCTGGTCTTGAGTGTCTCTAAATTAAGGACCCTCAAACGCCCTAGATAAGTTTTATTTCTGAAGCCAGCAGATATTTTATGAAAATACGTTGGACGGACTCAATGAGGTTAATATGTTTCACCAGGTGGGGTGACCACACAGGGCTGGCATATTCCAAAATTGGTCTCACAAATCCTTTAAATGCTCAAACGAAGGTTTTAATGTCACCAGAGGTGAAACACCGTTTAGTTATTGCTGTTGTCCATCGCGCAATCTTCAGAATGTGGTCACAGTGTGATCCGCTCTTAAAGTCATATGTGTACCAAACACCCAGATCCTTTACTTCAGTTACATGGTCAAGTTCCATATTAGAAAGCAGATAAGCTTTCTTTTCATTTTTTGAATCATTGTGAAGGTTTTACATTTAGAGCCAGATATTGTAAGGTTCCATTGAGTTGACCATTTCTGAAGTTTCAAAAGTAGGAAGATAATTTTTGGTGGTCATGCAGATTTCTAACAGTAGCAGAGAGCTTGACATCATCATCTCTTCGGTACTTGTTTGAACATGGTGTGCCTTGATGAGACCACCATGTTCCTTGATAAGACGTCATTTTTCCGTAACTTCCAATCGATATCAGCAACAAGAAACTATCCCATGTTAGCTCCAAACCTAGATCTTAAACATTTGAAACACGTAGTTTCAAAGATATGACAATCCGACCATAATTTCCCCTTCCACATTCTGAGACGATCCAACTGAAATGCTGAACTCTTAAATAGACACTTAGAATACAGGCTAATGATTCGAGTCTACGATTTGCAACACATTTCACATTTTCTTGTAATGGAATAAGTTTGCACTAAAGAGTGTTGTTGGCTTGTGCCTTCAAACAACTTAATGTGTACATATTTGTGTAGTACAAAACAAACTGGAGTCAGATTTCCTATCACAATGGTTAATTCCTGTTGACAAATCAGTTTTTCCAGGTGCTTCCCAACTAATTATTCACAGTTTCGTTACGACTTGATGGAGCCAGCATGAATGCCGTCTTGATGTTTCACGTACTGCTTTTAGGCGAGTTCGGCTGTAACCAGTGGTACCCACCTGTGCTGTGTAAACGGCAGCTTTCTTATGACTTAATATAATAATAATAATATCATTTTATTGCTCTGAAAAGAGCAAAACGGCAAGTAAGGGTTCCTTGGGGGACCACTAACAACTTACCGTAAAAGTAACATAATTAAAAACATGGTAAAAAAGAATCATATCAAGAGATACATCGTGAAACGGTTAAAAACAGTTTCGATAAATACGAAACTTCGGCAGGTGGCCAATTCAGTATTGCTTTTAAAAAGATTAGTTGGGAAAGGAGAAGGATCAAAAATTCAGGGACAATTATCGGGGCGGAGAAGGTGTGACTTTAAGCACAGCCCGTTCAACAATTTCTTTAAAATATTAAGCGATGAGGCCGAGACAATGTTATCACTCAAGGAATTCCACACTGGGGTGACTCTTACAGCGAAGAAGGATTTCCTACAGTTAAGATTAAATTTGGGAACCACAAGCTTAAATCGGTGGCCTCTAGTTCTCATCTCAGTACTAATTTCAAAAAAGGGTAGCTCAAGCGGCAGCAAGAAATGTATAATTTTGTAAGTTAAAATTAAATCTGCCTTGAGTCTGCGCAGTTACTTTTACATTTTTCAAACGTTTTAAATTTTCAATTTTAATATTTTCAAACGTTCGCTATACGGCTTCTTACTCATATACTGGGGAGGGATTTTGTGTATCGCCTCTGGACTGATTCAATGTGATTGATATCCTTTAGAAGGATCGGCGACCAGACCTGGCATGCATACTCGAGAATTGGGCGGATGTATACCTTGTATGGCCAGAGCTTCGTATTTAAATTTCCAGACGTGAAGCAGCGATGGACGATGGCTGATCTGCGGTTGGCCATCATCGTAATATAATTGCAGTGTGTCGAGAACTTGAGATGTGGTTGGAACCAAACTCCAAGGTCCTTATACTTTTCTGTAGCAATTTTTAAGTTCGAACCGCCGACAGAATAATTCAGATAGTTAGTTGCTTTTCCCACACAGAAGCTCAGGCACTTGTCCTGAGAGAGCAGTAGTTGCCAGACATCCGACCAAGAACACACGAGATCAATTTCACGTTGCAGCTGAAAACAATCAGCCTCCGAAATAATTTTGGCGTGCAACTTTAGGTCATCAGCAAATTTTTCTTGATTTACCAATGTGTTATTACAAATAAGATCGTTAAGGAAACGGACAAATAACAGTGGACCAAGGACTGATCCCTGTGGTACACCACTGATTACTTTTGTGAGATCAGAAAACTCCTGGTCGATTACTACTCGTTGTGTGCGACCGTTAATAAACGCTTCGAACCATTCCAGCAATTTTCCATCAAATCCGTAAAACTTCAATTTAGAAAGCAGTTTCAAGTGCACAACCGATTCAAAAGTTTTTTTGAAGTCAAACAGGAAAATGTCTATGCTAATTCCAGTGTCCAAAGCCTCGGTCCATTTACCCAATGCTGTCATAGTTGTTGCACTGCAGACTGACCTGGCAAAAAACCAAATCGGTCATTGTTTATGATGTTGAATCGGTTGACTTGTTGCATCATTACATTTCGAATAAGAGATTCCATTATTTTACATGGCACGGAGGTGAGTGATATAGGACGGTAGTTCTTGGGATCCACTGGGTTACCTTTTATAAAAAAAATAGGCCCTACCGTGGTCGTTGACCAGATGCTATGTATAACACCTGCTGAAAATGAAAGGGAAAAAATTTGTTTATAAAAATATGCGGAAAAGCCCTCGGGACCGATAGAGTGGCTTGGTTTTAAATGTGACAATGCGAATAAAATATTTTCCGATGTAAAGGTGACACTCGTACAATTTTCATTTATTGAGTCGGCACTTCCCGTAATTTGTAGCGGTTGCTGTTCGTTGTTTTTAACCCCATTTTTAGAGAACTCCCGGTTTAGTACCATTGCTTTCTCAACGGGATTAGTTATTAGTGTGCCATTTACCCTTAAAGGTGGAATGGTACGTGTTGATTAGTTTTCTGACGATAAAAGCTAAACAGTGCCGATAGATTTCCCTCCATTAAATTTTTTTTTTCCTTTAAATGAAAAAGTTCTTTTACACATTTCAAATAATTTTTTTTTACAGCTAGAGTAAATGTCCCTATTTTCTAGCAGTGTCAGGCATTCAGCTTTTTGTTTAAAAGTTTTGCCAGTTCTTTGGAATTTACGGTTCCTTCTCTTCTTTTGTTCATTGATGTACGGGTGCATTCTACAGTAAAATTGCGGATGATGTTCAAGAAGTGACCCCACGCATCATTTACTCGTGAGAAATCACGTTGCTCCCTTTCCCAATCCAGACCGTTTAACAGATCACGTAAAAGATGGAAATTGATATGTACCTTAGAATAATCCTCAAAGGTAGAGATGTTCTGATGCAGTTTAAAAGAAACCATGTTCAAGTCACTCTTACCCAATTCGGCCATAACATTCACATCAAAAATTGCACGAACATCGTCAGTGAAAATAACGTCGAGAATATTTTCACCTCTAGTATGTTTTGAAACTAACTGTGTGTAGCCACAATCCGAGATTAGATTAAGGAACTTATTTTGGGCCCGATCGAGCGAGGTGGCAACTGTCTAGTCAACACTTGAGAGATTTAGAGTCCCAACTGTAATGTTTGAGTAGTCTGGGACAGTTGCAGACTTTATAAATGCTGCCATTTTTTCAATTTGGCCTCACAATAACCGTTAGGGATATAACATACTATAAAGTTAAGTTTAGAAGATGTAAGTTGAACAGCCATTGCCTCAGCCTCATCAGAAATACAATTTGTAGTAACACATAGTCCTCTCCTGTAGACCACCGCGATTCCCCCCGCCCGAGTGGCTCTGTCCCTTCTAATCAGCTCATAAGAAAGGCCATTTAACACCATTGCATCAGTCACGGATTGGTTAAGCCAAGTTTCTGTAATGAAAAATATATCGTACTGGTCGCTCAACAAAAGAATATGGAAATCGGCAAGGTTAGCCACAAGACTCCGCGCATTTAAAAGGATGCATGTAAGATTTCCAGTTAACAAATTTGGGTGAGAAATCGAGATATTTCTGGAAATACACTGGGTGTTAAAAAGAGTAAGACTTGCGTATTGATTTGATACAGAGAGATTGGGAGTGGCTTGCAAACCAATTATTGTCCCATTTATCACAACATGTTTTTCGATAAACGTTCACCTCTCTGAATGACTATCCCGTCAAATAAAGTAGATTTCATTTCCGCTGTCAGCACCTTCTTTCCCTGTTTAGTGAGCTGTATTCCGTCTCTTGCCATCAATCCCCATTCGGACATCAGTTGTCTTTCAATAGAGATGAAGTGTAGGTTGTTTTCCACACAGAGTTTCCTCAGCAGAGCATTTGTTTCCGCGACATCGGTGTCTTCATTTCTTCTGTTTCTACTCATGCGTGGGAAGATACCAATGAAGGAACCGGAGCGAGTGGTTTTAAAGCTTTTATGGCTGTGACTACTGCTGACAAGTGGTCAACGATTATCGTAGGGGTATCGGCCAAAATATTATTTGATCCTGCACATAGGATCACATTCATCTTATTCTCAGTATTTTCTAGAAAAGTTGGGATTTTATCGAGCAGGTGCTGTGCTTTGCAGCCTGGCATCGTCCAAGTCCTGGATTTTGCGTGGTTGTTTGTTCGTAAAGAACGAACGTTTGAATCACCAATAATTACGAATTGATCTCTGTCATTCCAGTGTAGCTCGGTGTTTTCATGCATATGCGTATTTGTAGGGTTATATTTGCTTAACCGTGCAATGACGTCGGAGTTATCCATGGTGGCACTTTTCTCCTGGTTGGTTTTTGGCTTCGGCATAGTTGACTGGTTTCCTTTTTTTCTATTCCGCGAACTTCCATGGTTTCGACGCACAGTAACCGTATCAGGTAGTACAAAATCAGTTCTAGAGGGGTCATCCACTGCAATGGTGGCGTCTTTAATGAAGCAGTTTATTCTTTTAATTTTGGATATCGACATGCGAAGACAAAAGTACAGGTGTCCCATTTACGTCAGATGTCAGGAGTGATTTGATAGTGTAGTTCAGGGATGGGTCGAGTGGCTTGCAATGAAGGTCTATACTCTCACAGTTTTTATTTGGTGGACTTCTTTGTGATAAGCAAAGCCTTTTGAGAAATCCTTTTATTTTTCACTCTTTCTACCAATTATATAAAGTCATAGGACCACTACAAATAAAATTTCAAGGATATGATTATTTCACGTACCAACAAAAAAAACTACACAAAACCCCTATTTTCTTTACAGAAATGATACGTAAAATCAAGGTTGGGGTGCACTGACGAATCATGCTTCGTCATTCTACAATTGGCGCTAATGACCTGGCTGTCGATGCGCCATTAAGTCTTATCCCCTCCCTCCCCCATTCTACAATCCACCTTTAGAAAAACTTTAAAATCGTTGGCCCTACAGATGGACCAATCTAAAATGTACTCTTGGACAATTTTAAACAACTGGAGTTTGGCGGGCACTATTGACCCTCTCTCCAGTTACCTTATGAAAACAAAACCTGCTTTTTAGGTTAAGCGGTAAAGCTCGCACCTGGTCCATGCCTTTATGCAAATGAATGTGAAGAGTTAACGAAGATTCTGGGTAGGCTATGCCATCGCTAGTTAGAAGCGACTCAGACCAGTGCTCACTACATAGCCCCCTGCGCAACCATCACTCTTGCATAAAATTTCCTACTACCACACTAATTTCGAGTATTTTTTTTTAACCAGCGATAATTGCTCTAGTTTTTTTTATCACATAATTTGGTCCAGCCACAAATGCTTATAGTCGACGCGTTTTCTTGAGTCCTGAGGCATTTTAGCATAGACTACCTTTCATTTTGCTATTTGCGATTCAAAGTGCAGCTCAGTGTCGCCCTAGTCATAGAGCAATCGCGGCCTTTTTTATGGGGTGGGGAGGGGGGGGTGGAGAGTGGGTAGTGGGTGGGTTCGTAACAATGGTAATCGCGTTACATCTTGTACGAGCCTGTTCACAATTGAATAGCTTAAGCTAGTGCACTGTGCAGTCAACTTCAACACCTCTTCTGATTTCGTTGCGTTATATCTACCTAAAATGGCGAGAAACTCTCCGTTAGCTTAACTTTTTATGGCCTTTCCTCGAGAAGATTCGAATACGGAGCAACAGCCGTCATTTTGTTCTCTGTAGTTTGGCCAAATGCAAGGCACTCTGCAGACTGTTGCATCGCTAATCTGCGTTGCATTCTGGGAGCAGTCAAACAAATAATTCTGGGAACAGTGCTGCGTCCAGAAACGAAATTGTTGGTTTGCCATCTGGTTTTCATAACAGAAATGCATTTTCGATAATAGCATCATTGTAGATTTTTAATCATTTGGCGCAGAAATTTGTTTGCTAGTTCATTCTACACGTTATTTTGTTGGCAAATTTTGGTCGTAAATAAAAGAAAAATAAGGAACACGTTTTACTAACTTGTACAGCGGGTAGAGTAACAGAGGTGCTAAAATGTGAAGCTGCATGTCCGTCGCTAAATACCAGAAATGGAGGTTACACTAGAAATAGAAATTATAAAAATGCAATACAAATACTATATTATTTGTACAATAACACATAACATGCAAATAAAAACAACATAAATATACATAAATCGCAATAACAAAGAAATAATAATAATAACCTGGTTTTACCATCGGGTGACAACTTTTACTTTTGAGTGTGTAGCTGTCTAACGGATAACTCTTGGAACCCCACAATAATTGAAACCAGTTCCAGATGCTGAAGAGCTCACACGTAAACCCTCGTTTTAGCGACGTTTTCAATTAAGCTTTTCCTTATACAGAACATCAGATTTAAAAAATATCAAATGAAGATACCCGAACCTAAACTTACCAGAAATACCTAAGTGTAAAAAGAGTTTTGCTATGACGAGGTTTGCTATTAAGAGTTTTGCTAAGAGTTTTGCTACATAAAAAGTTCAGGTCAATGGCTTTCCGGAAATGTTTTAATGTGGCATTTAAAACAATGCTTGGGCACTGCTTTTAATAGCCCGCAACTTTTTGCCATCTTGTTTGTCCCACAAGGCTTGCCAAGAAGCTTACAACGTAGCGTTGGAAAAGCGTACAAGGGAATAAGGCTACGATCTCTTTCGAGAGGACCAGAAAGACTCCATTCTGCTGTAGTATCGGCATGCTCATTCCCAGCTACGCCAACATGGTCCAGTAACGAGTAATCAGTCTTCTGCTACCAGGCAAGTGGAAAGGAGAATTTGGATTCGCTGTGTCAATGGTTTCAAAGGGTTGTATGATGCCAAAGACTCCATGGTACTAAAGTAATCACTAAATTTACTAAAATTCGTGCCCCAAAGGTCAAGGATCCGTTCAACAGCCAGACCAAGTGCCAGAAACTCCGCTGAAAACACAGAATGGCCTGACGGAAAGCGATAGGAAACTCCCTCATGCACACAAGCCCATGTCATGCCAACCTGCGACTTCTATCTATCAGTGACAAGCTGCCGATATCTGACGTAACGGTAACAGATACTGCAACTCCTGCAAAACCTTGCTGCTTGAATGGAATTTTTGGGAGGCTTTATGGGGACGGCAGACAGACGGATTGCAATGCCTCTTGGCACACTTTCAAAAGACGACGTCAGTGTAGTCTTATGCTTCGAAGTTCAAGGAGGCCATTTTGAAAACCCCGAACTCACTTGGTGTGGTACTTCTAGCATTCAAAATAAGTCGAATTCCAAGTTCTCTGATGTTCTTTCTTTCCTCGGGTATAATCACAAGAAGGTTATTTTCCGGATGGGCATAAAATCCGTTTCTTTGAAGTACTGGGTCGATGGTATCCTTCAGTTCCTTGGTCAAGTCGTGAAACAGTTTAATATTCTGCCACAGGTATTTCACGCCTTGTTTGCATGATTTGTTACTTTTAATGGTGAACCACGCAGGCACATAAACTTTCATTATGTATTCGACCAGTGTCTTCAACTCCGTCGAACAATTTTCACAAGCAACATAGTAACGTATAGAATGCGGTTCGCTGCTGGGACCCACCTGGAGTTAGCCATTTTTCCTGGATCTCACCTTGACAAACAAGGGGAACACCCACCACTATCAACGGCTTTGCATATTTCGTATAGGAATTTCTGATCGGATGTGAGGTCTTTGAAAATTTAGGCTGGAAGTTGAAGTCAATTAACACCATACATTTTCTGACAGTCAATGACAGGCAGCATCTCACAGGATTCCAGCTTCTTACCGAGAACTGAAAGACATCATCGATCCAGTACTTCAAAGAAACTGATTTTACAGCTATCCGGAAAATATCCTACTCGGGATGATAACAGATGAAAGAAAGAACATCAGAGAATAAATACAGATGCAAACCTATTTGAGTTGCCTTTTGGACTTATATGTCCAGACTGCCTGAGCGGGGAATCGAACCCACGACCTTTGAAACCAATGGCCGAGGTCCTACTGCTGAGCCATACTGACACGGTCACGTAAATAGGCAACGTAAAAGCAACGTAAATATATTTGCATCTGTATTTTTTTGCCTCATGAGCCGGTCGGCTTTCCATCCTGTTTAACATCATAGAACTTGGAATTTGCAGACCTTGAAGACAAGAGGTACCACATCAAATGGTAGGAAGAGTTTCAAAGAACCCTCCTTGAAATTCGAAGCAAAAGACTACACTGATATCGTCTTTTGGTATGAAAGCGTTATCACTAGCCACCTATCACCACAAAATTCGCTAATGTTGACTTGTCTAACTTTGTACACAACAGTGAGTGGTCAGCAGAGAATTTTCCAAACTACAGTTGTCATACACAGGCAGTCGAGGTAGTAAAGGTGGTAAAGGTAGTAAAGGTAGTAACAGAAGCTGTGAACGCTGTCTGTGGTGACGCTAGGGATAGTTTTATAAGCGTGCGGTTAGAATACTGAAAGGAAAAGCCGTATAAACTAAAAAGAAGTACCCTATCAATTGAACGGAGCATACTGAACTGAATATCCCGTGTAATTAAAAATATATATGAAGAAAGTGCAAAAAAATATCACATTTTTCGTTATTTTCAAAGGCGTTGTGGAGGCAGAATATATTGTCAGATCAAAATAAAAAATTGCAGCATTAATAACTATCATATAAGGCATCATATAAAATTACTATCAACCGCTTTTGTGTGATATTGAGCTTGCAAAAACAAATATGATTAAAAATTAAAATATGGTTTTCAGTAAAAAATTTGGTTTTTTTTCGTAATTTTCAAAAATGTTGCGGAGGTAGAAGACATTGTCGGATCAAAATAAAAAATTACAGTGTTAATTACTATCATATAGGGGAGTTTTTTCGCGGTATCGAGATTTGAAAAAAAGTTAATGTGAATAAAATTTGAAATACGGTTTTTAGAAAAAAAAATGTCATTTTCTGTAATTTTTAAATGCGTTGAGGAGGCAGAAGATGTCAGAAATAAAAAATTTTACAGCGTTTGTATCTATCGTATAATGCAGCTTTTGCGCAGTATTGGATTAAAAACAAAAAAAAATTGTTTTTTCACTCCACCCAACTAGGCATTTAACTTCGAAGGACTTCTTATGTTGGGGCATCTGCAGTATTTCATTTGCTCACACGATTGAAAATGGCACACAATTCTCTTATTATCAGTATTTACATTTTTCTTTAGAGCGAAAACAACTTCTAGAATTTTGACATTTACTACCATCTTATTACGATTGAGCCAGTTTCTAATGAAACTCTGATTACAATTTAGCTTTCTCTACTCAGTGCCTTATACACAGCAAGGGGGTATCGTCAGCAAATGTACAGTAGAAATAGAATTGAGCGCAATGTTAAACCCTGTGTAACTAAATGTCTAATTGTTTTGAGATTACTACAGGTACTTTAAACTCTAACAAATTTGGTTCTTTCTTTCAAATAGATCTCAAACCACAGCAACGGTTCACATCGTGTGCCAATTGCATCAAGTTTTGAAGAAGAGTTTTATGAAGTACAGTGTCAAAGGCTTTTTGCATGTCCAGAAAAAGAGCTATTGGGTATAGGCTACAAGGAAATCCAGCGATATTTAGGGAACCAAAACGAAGGAAGTTAATATTTACCATGGCATCCGTCCTGAATATATTGTTGATATAAAGCATGTTGAGCCACCAGTTCTCCCTGCAGTGTTCAACTTCGTGCTGAAAACGAGGCCAAGTCGGACTTCCGGAATAAAGTACGAAGACGCCGACTGTCAGCGCCATACAAAACGCATACGGAGGTGTAAGTCTGAAAGAGGGTAGAATATTCAGCTAAAGCAGAGGCACTAAATACTAGC
>JAHWFP010252451.1:48121-61547 GCA_023313725.1 Lithobius niger | reverse complement strand
GTGCTCTTCTCCCACGCGCCTTCCCTTCCTTCGCCTATGAATAGCGCATGTCCGCAGCCAACAGCCAAACCTTCCACAAACTTGGAAGGCAGTGGCAGATCTACGGACGGACCGGGGGAGGAGGGAGGGGGGTCAATCGTGGCACAGACCTCTAAGGATGGCTCAATTCCCCCCTACCCCTCCCCCCCCCCCCAGGAGGTCTTAAAATGACCTCACGTAACGTGGAAACACGACCACGAACACAAATTTACCACTTCCCCCCAAAAAATCGTAGGCTTAATAAAGCACAAGGTCCCTCAGGTGCTAAAATAATGGAAGGCAAGTGAGACGGGGAAAAAACAACATCAGAAAAACGGTTTGTGGGCAGAACGACTAAAGGCCCCCCCCCCCCCAAAAAAAAGAAAAAGATGTCCTCAAAGTTCTTGATAGCTATCTCCCCCCCCCCCACCCCCACCCCCACCCTCACTATAAATTCCTAGATCGCCCTTGCTTATGGAGAGGGGGGAGGGTTAAAGATGGAGTGCAGAAAACGAAACACGCATCAAAGAACCCAACAGAGAAACACCAAATACTGCGCATGGGGTTTGCACATAACCGCTAGACCTCCACTGGATCAATCCAAAATTAGACTACCGCTAGAGGTCCGCGTAGGGACGGGAAGAAGTGAGACGGTATATCTAGTTAACTTTCTAATCTATGGTTCCGACCTTCTGCAGCTGCGACAGCAGCGCCACCGCGAAATCCGTCAGTGGCGTGTCACTTTAGACCACCTCACTCTTGTCATGTGAGTGACGAGAGTAAACCGGGAAAGCCAAGAAAAACCTTGGGAAATAATTTCGATCTGCCATGACGCAAGGTCGCGCTGCCAGTCTCCTAACAATATCGAGCGCACGAGCTATGCATGGCGGTGAAGGTATAGGTGACTCGTCCATCTCGAAGAGAGTTGTTAGTCCAAGCTTCAACTGTCACTAAGCTTGCTTGTTCACATTTTTTGCGCAGTTGCTGCACATTTTGTTACGTTTTAAGCTTTTGTTCTAAACAGACTGGGAAAAGTGATTAATAAATACAGGAACAAACCTATTTATGTTGCCTTTAGGCAGTCCATTTTTGTTTATAACCTTATTTCACGCTTTATTTGTGTGTTCCTTTCTGTTCACTTGGTGTGTGGCGTGCAAACAAGCGTCCCTTCAGTGCAGATTGGCAAAATGGTTTGATTATATGTATACGTGTGCGTGTTAAATGCTTCCTATGGACGTTTCCTTTTGGCCGTGTCAGTATGGCTGAGCGGTAGGACTCCAGCCTTCGGTCTCAAAGGTCGTGGGTTCAGTTCCCGTTCAGGCAGTCTGACGTTTAAGTCCAAAGGCAACATAAATAGGTTCGCATCTGTATTTCATTCTGAACATGTTTGTTGAGCAGAAGTTGTGTTATTTTTCGATGTACTGATGGGATCCATCCGTAGTTAGTCGATAAAGTGTTACAAAACCGCGGGCTCAAGTACACAGTGGAAATCAACCACCTCTTCGGATTGTTTTGGCTGATGTGTCCCACAATCCTTTGCAAATCCGTCAGTAGCTTCGAGGTGTGACGTTACTTCCACCTTTAAAGTCACTTCGTGAATGATATAAAAACAAATAACATAGGTAACGTCAAGCGTGAAGGCTTACTATCTGCAAAGGTATCGCGTTTGCTACAACATGTCACTACGGTAACTGCGAGCACGAAAAAGAAAGAAAATCGACGATACGACGTTGAATAACACATTCATGACCGAAATATAAGATACATTTTAAGTAGAATGAAATGCATAATGTCCCCAAACCAACACTTCTTAAAGATTCCTGCCAAGTTCTTTGGCCGTTTATAGTCATGATATCAAACGCCAAGCTCTTTCGACAAGTTAATCCCACCGAGTAACAGTTCGAAGGTTAAATTACAGCTCTAAAAATTACTTGCTACGCAATTTTAAAGTATTTAATTTTATTTATGTTTAAAATCTTAGTCGGTGTGGTTAACTTCGCGAAGAATTTTGCGCTTAATATCATGACTTCAAACGGTCTAAGAGCTTGGCAGGAATCCTTAAGAAGTTTTGTTTTGGGGAGACATTACATATTTTTGGTCCATGTAGCCGAAATCCGTATATATACGCTTCCCCTACTAACCCTCAAATAAGCAAACGGCATGCCATACGATTAAACTACATCTACGTGCAAAATTTCAGCTTTATACACCGCATGGAGAAATTTGATTTAGTGAAGTTAGCTTAGTAAAAAATATAATTAAACAAGCCAAAAAGTGCACAAATTAAAGCACTGCACCCGACTTTTCGAGCAGATCATAGCTTATTTTCAAGGAACAAACAAACCCTCTGAAATTGCATATGTGCAAATAAAGTCAAAAAAGCAGACAAAACTCCCCAAGTCAAGTAAAATTTTAAATATTAAAAAAAAAAGGTGATGTGACATCTTTGTGCTGAAGAAGTGAAGAAAAATGCTAAGGAGCTGGATTTTAGTCACTTTTACCTGGTAGCGAGAGTGTCAAACACTATTTTCATTTGTTCCCTGGTTTCGAAATTCGGTAATGGAAAATAGCTTGAGTAGTGCTACGTATTTTTTTAATTTATTGGCGCCAGAAAGATGATGATTGTGGACCTTCGGATCGAGCAAGGAAAGGCCTAGTTTTAAGGTTAAGCCTTGTACCATACTGCGGAATTTGAAATAAATGTGGATTTTGGAAATATTAGGTTTGTTACCAGTTTTTTTTTTTTTTTAATGCTGGAACAATGAGTTGGTGTTGTCATACAATTTAAAGTTCAATTTCACCACAAAGATGTCACTTCTCCACCTTCTTTCAAATTTTTTAAGTTTTACTTGACTTGGACAGTTTTTTCTGTTTTTTGGAATATATGTATTTGCACGTATGCAATTTTAAAGTGTTGTTTGTTCCTTGAAAATGAACTGTAATCTGCTCGAAACTCGAGTGTAGTGTTTTAATTAGTGCAGTTTTTGGCTTGTTTAATTATTGCACTTTGTTCAAGTGTTTGTTTATACTCATTCTAGTAATACAACGACATAAACCGCTGTAAAAATTGACTTCGCCAAAACAAAACTTATTAAGGATTTGTTCCAAACTTTTTCCCCCGTTTGAAGTTGTGATATCAAACGCCAAGCGCTTTCGACGAGTTTATTGTTTGTTCGAAGGTTAAATGAAAAGTCTGAAATTGCTTACTGCGTATTTCATTGACTTCTGATGTCTTAGTCAGTGGGATTAACTTGGCAGAAGAACTTTGCGTTTGATGTCACGACTTTAAATGAACGAAAAGCTTGGCGGTAATCCTTCCCCAATCTTATTTTGATTCAAATTGATAAACTCCATCTTTTTTTCTTAGCAATTACGAGATGTAGGCTGAAGCCGAACGTTCCTTTTTTTTTTTTTCATCAAGTTTCCATTAATAGGTCTACGTGTGTATTAGTCTTTGATGAGAAGTCCACTAGCTCTCATTATTTAGCAATGGGAAAAGCAACACTTCTTCATTGGTACTTTGGTTTTCGTGCTGTGTTCTCACTTCTTCGTGTTTCACTGTTGTAAGCAAATTACATTGTCCATTGTTCTATAATTGTAGCTATTTGGGTTCGTGCACCCTAAAACAAAACAAAACAACAACAACACAATGTGTTTTGCTCTGCTTTCTCCAGCGTGGGGCAGGTATCCAGTTTAGGTTCGTGCTCCCTAAAATAAAAAATTTTTTTAAAAACCAACAAAGTGTTGTACTTCTCCAGCGAAGTCATTTCACTCGTCGTCTACACTCAACAGTGGGGCAGATAACTCGGTTTGACTTCGGCTCCCTTAAGTAACAACAGCAACGACAACAAAATGTTGTAACCCCGCTTTAACACCATTACCAGGAATCAGGTCTCTCGGACCAAGAGCAAGAGCTTGGCCTTCAACCCAGTTAGGCCTAACCATCCACTGCTAACTTACAGAAAACGTTTTCAAAATGATGTGGAACCAGCTACGTTTGTTCTATCAAGACCTTTTTTTTTTTCATTCGTAAAGCTGGATATATCATCTCTCACATGCCAAGAACACTTTTTGAAAAAATGCTTCCTTAATTAAAAACAAAAAATTCATTTTGTTTACATTGCATCGAAAATCCATGCTATTTTGAGGTCGTTCTATCCAAGGAATCTTCTCAGTTTTTTTGTGTGCCTAATCTATGCGAAAAATTAAGGTGACTTTTTTTTTTAATTTTACTGTAAGGCAAGTAGTTATGCTGCTAGAATTTTTTTCGTTTCGGTTCTAATGTTATTCCTATGTGCTATTGTCCAAGAGCCACAAGAGTTCTGAATGCTGGTAATGATAGTATTGAGATTGATTGGTTTGTTTTTGTATTTATGTTACGCCTAACTCCCAAACCAGCAATATACGTTCCACGGTTATATACGTTCCACGGTTAAACTTTACTATCTGCAAAATGTCACCGCATGGAAGAATTTATTTTCGCAAAATTAGCTAGCAGCTAGCTAGTAATTAGGCAAATATCAAAGTTATTCACGCCTTTTTTTCAACAAGAAAACGTTAAGCTGTGTCACTAATAGTGACTTTTATGTTGCCAGCGGCCAGTCTCCCGATCAAACGTAGTTTTAGTCCATACTACCGTATTGCTATTTTTCTTCATATGCCTGAAAAAAGCCAAGCTATTTTAGCTGTAAAAGGCACGAGTGTCTATCTATAATAGTGGTCACCATGCTCACATATATTTTATTTAGATAGGACGGGCGTTAACGTTTTACATGTTATAATTTATCAAATTTTGTCTATCTTATTTCAATTAGTTTTCTTTTAAGTTCATGAAATTTGCGTTTGAGAGATTCCTTGCCAGCTTGGCCTCCAGTAATGTCGTATATTTCCTTTTTTTTTTATTGACACAAAAAACCTTTTTTAAAGCAGAATTCGCGCCTGCTAAGGAAAATAGCTTTTCCATGTGACATTGCATAATTGCCACCCAACTAGCTGGCAGGTCGCTTTCCCATACAGCAGGCTGTTTACATGCAGGGCGCTCCCCTGTTGCTGGCAAAAAAAGTCGATGATAATTATTTTCAGAGGACTCAAGAACCGATGCGCCCAGTATAAGGGTAGTTTCTCACTAACAGCTGGTTCAGACTGCAACGACGAACTAACGATAGTGATAACAAATCGCAACGCACAGCAGCAGTGCATCCTAAGCAGGCGTTGCAGTCAGTTTGAAGTTGGTGCGGCCATGTTTTATTTGGTTCCAACTCCCGCACGCGGGGGGGGGGGGGCTTTTTTTAGGCCATTCAAACTGTATATTTTTTTACAGTATAAACATTGCAACCGTGTAATGAGTCCTACGGGAAGAAATTAACAAAATCCGTCTCACACTTCAGAAAAATAAAACACAGACGCAATTGTCTTGGAATTCCTTTCAGAAAAAAAACTTCCAAACCCACGCGGAATGCCGAGATCTTGCCACAAAATCGTTCGCAGCTGTTGCTAAATTGTTTGCAACTAACCGAATTGTAAAAGAAAAGTGAAGAAAGGTCTTTTTTTTTTTATTTTTCCTATTAACTTTCTTTACCGTGACAATTCGATGGCTTCTTTACAGCCTATGCAACACCCAGTGGCCAAACCACGTTTTCTTTTTTAAAACTAAACAAACTATAAAAAGCGAACTCGTTATAACACTAGTAAAAACTAAAAACAAAAAAATCTAACTACAAGCACTATAAACACTCTAAAAGACGAACTCTAAATACTACAAAAACTCTAAATAGCCAAAGCGAAAAATATAAAAAGCAAACTCCAAACTTTAAAAATAACTGTAAAAACCTCCAAAAAGCGAACTCTAAAAAATATAAAAACTAAAAAAAAAATAACTCGAAAAACGTAAAAACTCCAAAAAGTGAAATCAAAAACTGTAAAAAACTCGAGAAAGCGAACTAAGAAAAGGTAAAAACTCTAAAAAGTGAACTCTAAAACCATAAAACGCTAATTCGAAGAACTATAGTCGTCGCAGCCGTACCGTGTGCACCGGCCCTCCTAAGCCCACACATACTGGCGGTTGAGTTCGAAGTAATGAGTACCGCATTTTTCAAATTAAAGAAAAGAACTCGAAATTTCGATGATCTGGCGCCATCTTGCCACTATATAGTTGTAAATGAAAATTTGCAAACCACTTAGGCATTCCGAGAGCACGAAACACCGCAGGGTCCTTCTTGTCGCGAAGATGCCGGGGGTGACCCGAGACCAGAATCAAACGTGGACCTCCCGGACAAGAGACAGTCGTGCTATCCTTCCAGCCACCTGAATCCTTACACGACACATTTTGGTATTGTTGTTTACTTTTAAGGAGCATGAATCTAAACTGGGTTATCTGCCCCACGACGATGAGAAGAACAATTTATCTGGAGAAATCCAACCGGAAACCCTAGGACCTTTGACATGCCACAAGGCAAATTTTGTTGCCTTTGCTATTTAATTATGGGAGCTTAGCTTCACAATACAGCTATCAACCCCACCAAATAAAATAGTACTACATCAGGTAACGACATATGCAAAGAATTTTTAACCCAATACAATAAAAGGTCACGTTTCAGTCGTTTCTACAAAATCGTCCTACTGCCCGAAGCACTCTACCATTGCTATCCGTATTGTACACCAAGAAGGGACGCTGCAAGACGTTTCTTGTTAAAACGCATACATAATAGCACGTAGTGAGAACCTCTCTTAACTCTCGTGACAAACGCCAAGCTGTTTCGCCAAGTTAATCATATCGAGTAAGACTTCAAACGTTAAATGAAATACGTATACTTGAAAATTGCGCATTAAACAATTTTCAGATTTGTCATATAACCTTCGAACTATTACTAAAGCTTGGCGGTTTGATATCACGACTTTAAAGGGCCGAAAAGCTTGGCAAGAATCCTTAACAAGTTTTGTTTGTGGGAGATCATGGACCACGCTAGTGGTCTGCACGCATTGTTCAATTGTCACAATTCATTGTCCATCTTGTTGCTGCGGGCAGGAAGAAACTATCTCTCATTTTCTCTTGAGTGTCCTCAGACGTTAAATCAAAAACTTAGACCATTGCTACCGATTGCCGCACTGATCAGGTTTTTGATTTAACCTTTGTTCTAATACTCGATGGGATTAGCTTGGCAACTAATGTAGCAACTTGGTTGCAGCCATTTTTGCTCTGATATCACTATTTTGATTGGCTGAAACTTGGTGGGTTCTTTCACCCTTGTGGGTTTTGTTTTAGATGTATGATACTGAATCAGAAAACAGTGATTGTTTGTTCGAGTTCCCAAAAAAAAAAAATAAAACTAAAATAAATGAATACCAACAAAAGCAGAAAATATTTTGCAAGTGAACTTTCCTGAAAAGAAATTGCAGGCGGGGGAAATAATGGTGTTTTGAAACGAAGTATTTCGACACTCTAATGGATTGCAGCCAGACACCCCCCCCCTTTTTTTTTTTTTTTGAGTGAATGCCGCACAAACATGTCTTCATGGTAAACCCGTTTTCTATGAAACAAAGCGACAGTATCAACGGTCATAGAAAAGTAATTAAGGAAAGTTTCAACTTTCATTCGTTTAGTCTAGGCGCACGTGAATTCATACTATTGGTCGATGTGGTTGAGTCGAGGTAGTACTCAGTCCTACTATACCGGAAGAAGCTGACTTTAAGGGGGTGTTTCTAAAGTAGAGGGAAGTGAGAAAAACTGTTTCTTAACTCGAGGCGACTGATCCAAACTCCTCCCACTTGACGTAAGCTTGACGTCATGGAGTTGAGATGTTGCTGAGTCAAGTGAGGCAGGTTTTTTTCTCGCTCACTTCCTGATCACTTGTTGATCCAACATGGCCACTAATCACCACCGATTCGGCGATAAGTGCTGTGTTCTAAAAATACAACTGTCATAAACAAGACGGCCGAAATCCGAATAGCCTCGAATAGTGATAATTTTATTATTAATACAGCTATAACTTTGAATGACAAAGAAGGTGAGTCATTGCCCCTCACCCCTACGAAATTTCTGAAGTCTCATGGTCTAAGGTCTGGAAACGGGCTGAAAGTTCGAATTCAAAGAGGGACTGGAGGGTCATTTGAAGCTCCTTCCCTAAAATAATAATAATATTATTAAGTAATGTGTTGCCGTAACAACAGATGTAGCTAGGAAGGATCGCGGGGATCGCTGACTGCCAGCCTAAAAAAAGGGCAGCATTTAAGATGCGAAGAATAAAGAATAAAAATAAAAAGGGAACGTGATGGCAGCAAGGTGAAAACTAATGCAAGCTATAAAAATTGAAAAAACTTGCGTATAGGTAAAAAGAAATTCAAAAAAATTCAAAAATTGCATGACCATGAAAAGGTGGGATACACTTAGGAATGGCGGGATAGTATCTCAATTGCCTTACCACCAAGGTTAGACCTGCCAGGGACACAAAGGTTCTCGGTGGTATCGCCAGTCGAGCAGAAAAGAATAAGGGTGAATGGCCAACTGTCATATAACAAAACAATGAATAAAATATCTAAATGAATGTAAAGATTTTAAAAGTCTTTACATTAGTAGAACGTCACATTAAAAATAAAGTAATTTAAATCATATCAAAAACAAAAACCGGTAAAAGGGGCCGGTAGCAATGTTCAAGTTTTCATTTAAAAACACATACAGAGTAGCCATCAAGTGCTGGTGAAACAACTAAATCACGACGTTTCGGTTCCAAGGTCGGAACCGTTTTCAGGTGAAGGGTTTAAAACATGTAAAACAACTTAAAAATAAAAATAAATGATGGCTACTTTGTATGTGTTTTTAATAATTAAAGTGCTTTTTAACTTTCTGCTTTTTGCAAGTTTTCATTTAACGTCCAAAGTATTATTCGGTGCGATTAAGTTGGCGAATGTTTTGGTGTGTTGATATCACTCCTTTGAAGGGCCGAACCATTCGGAAATTGGCGGCCCCTTTTACCAGTTTTGGTTTTTGATATGATATCAGTCCTTAACACAAAATTCTGGTCTTTAAAGAAATCGGGTTAAGTGGTTTGTGGTTAACCACCGTCTGAACACATTCAGGGATGGTGCCATAATTGTCTGCTGAAACAGTGAATTCCAAGCGAGGATACCCTTATACAGCAAAAAAGTATTGATGGCAGTCAAGTCTCGTAATAGACATGATGAGTTTGTAGGGGTGCTTCAAAGAGTCCAAGCCCAGTAGGAAGACGCAAATGGTATTCAACATGCCTCAAGCCTGGCAATGATTTGGTGCAGCGTCGCTAGATGGATTCAAGGTAGCCGATAGCGTTAAGAAGGTATGGGTACCAGACTAGGCTAGGATACTCTAATAATAGCCGAAGATAGACCTTGTAGCCCCATAGCTTAGTATCATGACAGCCAGAGGTGAAAATCCTAAGGACGATAGCCAAACGACGAATAGCGTTCGCTGCAACGTGTGCGCAATGGACAGTTGATTTTAGCCCCGCGTCAAACCAAACACCAAGATCCTTTACCAAATTCATTTGAGAAATAATTGCGTAAGCACATCTCGGATTTTGGTTTCCAACGAGGAAGCTTTTACATTTAGCGATGGAGACGGGCAATTGCCAGTCCTTAGCGCAGAAGGAAATAAAGTCAATTTCACATTGGACCTGTAAGGCGTCCTGTGTGTGAATGACTGCAGAGTGAAGTTTGAGGTCGTTGGCAAACTTTTACTGCTCCGCATTGTGAGATTTTCAAGAAAGGTCGTTAAAAAATGGGATAAACAAAAAAGGGCCAAGCACAGATCCTTGTTGGACCCCACTGAAGATATTCACTGGGACAGAAATAGACTTACTAACTACAATCCTCTGAGTAAAGCCAGACAAAAAGGCTGCAAGCCATGCCAAAAGCTGTCCGTCGAACCCATACAATTTAAATTTCAAGAGAAGCTTACTATGCACCACCGACTCGAAAGCCTTTTCGAAGTTAAAAAGAACTTCATCAGGTGCACCAACGTCCAAGGCTTCTGTCCATCCATTAAAAGATGATCAATCATCAATGTCATTAAAATAACAAAAACTAATTCACTGAAAAGTTGAAACAATAGCTACACTCATCAGGAAACGTTTATAAACGTATGCGGATTAGAACATGCCTCGCGGATTAGGAGTACAAAGTATGGAATATTCTCCATTCTCATCCTATTTCATTAAAGGCTTGGATTAGAATTAACGCACCGTGACATCACATACATTTTACGAATTGCGAAGATTATAGGGATAGGAACCAGCTACGGAGCCACTCATAATCGCTATGTCGTCTTTTCAGTCACTTTACAGGGTTCCCGCCCAAATACTAAAATCAATTTCTCCGAGTTTTACAGGTTTTCCAGGGTAGATGAAGTCATTTTCCAGGCTATTTACCGTAATTTTAGTAAACAACTTGTTTCACACATTTTAGCCTACAAGTTTTGTGCTAAAAAGCCTGAAGCTTTTAGGTATAGGAAATACATTATTTAAAATCTTAATTTTTTCCCTGAGTTTTCCGGGTTTTTTTGTAAAAAATCAGAGAATTCCCTGAGTTCTCCCCGAGTTTCAAACATAGTTTAAATTCCCTGAGTTTTCCAGATTGTTTGTTGGGAACTCTGCTTTAGGCCTAATAATGATTTTTTTTTTAGTAAACATCGGATCAGAGAGGTTCTAGTCTTTTTTGATCGGTTGCCAATAATTTTTTTACAATCGGAGTTTCTGAAATTACATGCTGAAAAATGGAAAGTACACATGCTAAAGATTGCCGAATAAAAATTAAGATACTTACCTAAAATAAAATTCTAAAGTGTGATGACAAAATAATAAACCCAGCCTATCAAAATTACTCAAAAGGTCCGCGCATGCGCATTGCAATCGTGCGCACGGCGTGATGTACGGCACCGTGTATTAACCGTAGTTAACCCAACCGACTAAAACTTGACACCTGCAACATCCTACTTGGGTTCATGCCAAACACCCAAAAAAAAAAAAACATTTTACGTGGGTCGTTTGCACTCTACAGAAAATTACCCCAGTGATGCGAGAAACAGAATTACATACATCCTTTCAAAAGCGGTTTTAAAAGCCGCTGTCACGTTTAGGTACACAAACTTTATTTTCGTCAGCAAAAGAGCGTAAAGTAATAAAAAATAAATGACGACATCGCCAGTGTTGCTAAGGCAATACCGACAACACTTCGGTAGGAGTTGGTTGGTGTAGAACATGTGTCTGGCCCATCCACAAAATTAATAATTGCTGCTGCCAACGTTCAACCCACGCTGTGAAAAAAATAAATAAAATGTGAAACATCAAAGTACAGAACCACAATGAAACTGTAGGGGAAAAAAATAAGTCATTTGGAAAGGCATACACTCCATTCGATTATGCTAGAATCCATTGTCAACCTGCGTTTGTAACAAAAGGGTGTTCACTTGTCAAAAAAAAAAAAAACACCGAATTACCTGACAAGCCTAGCTGAGCGCGCAAAACAGAAAGCTTAGGGCAAAGTATGTTTCTGTAGCTTCCACTGAATTTCGCCAATACTGGTGCAGGAATTTGCCATTAGAGGGCGCCACTTGTATGAGACGGTTAACGGTGTGCACCACGGTTTTGTTTGTAACCCCCCCCCCCCTTTTTTTATGGCTGTAATTTGTCATTTGTATTTTTGAAATTTGATACGCTGTTTGTGTAACTACATTCTTTTCTTGATAAATAAAAATAAAAATAAAAAACCTCGTAATCAAAGCTAATTTACCTTTTTTTTTTAACAATAAGTGTTTAGAATGCCAAACGATGTTCAAGTAAAAATTAAAAATCTACGAATACACGATCAGTCGTTCTTATCTTACCCTAGCCAACAAACAGACAGGGCGATAAGTTTCAGTTTCGCGTGATAAGTTTCAGTTTCGATTGTAAGGAACTCTGCGCATGCGTAATACAGCTGCGTCATCTGGAGTTAGCACAGCGACTCTCTACAGGGGAACATCAGAGGTCGAGATGAATGGTAAGGAGGGAGAGGGAGGAGGCTGTAAGATGGCTCCTTGGGTGGAGGGATGAGGGGAGAGGAGTGGGATGGGGAAAGAGAGTGCTCTTGGGATGGTGGAATAGGAGGGGTAAGAATTAGGGGGAGTGGGTTGTGGTTGTTTTGGTTGGTTTGCTGTGGAGGTGTGGGCATTGCGGCTTTGGCCAGCACTCTGTTCCAAAAGGGAAGCCCTTAGCACCATCATCATCATCATCATCATCATAAGTACATAAAAAAACAACGTCTTAAAAAAAAGTCTTTTGGGAAAGAGTTTTAATAGCAAGGTCGACTAGGAGAAAAGCTCAATGCCACGCACGAAGCACGCTGTATGCTGTTTTTATCTCAGTCGGCTTGTTCACAACGCACGCGTGCTTGTGTCCTAGTCGCTAGGTGAATAAGATTTGTGACTACTTCGGGTGAAAACATCGGGGGAAAATGTATATGTATTTCGTTGGGAAGGCTTTGTCCTTTCATTATATGTATTTTCAAATTCAAAAGAATTTGTAATCAGTTTACGTAGATTTAATAGTTACATCCGATCATACTACAGCATAAGTTTCCACTATTTACGTAACATGAAGCAAAATAGGCTCGGTTAGAGATAAATTGTTTACACTTTTACCACTTACCCGATTTAAGGTGAGGCGAATCAGCCAAGACTTACTACTGACAAATTGAAACCGTCAAGCTAGGAGTTTTTACTCAAAGAGCCCGAAAAATCGAGTTGTTCACTTTAAACCCACGCTATTTTCCAGTGAGATTGAGTTGTCCCTGACCTGTCGTTAGGAAATTACAGATGACTGAGAAGTTGAGACGGTGCCACGACAACGTTGCATGCATAGAGTTGGTTTCCCCTGGTAACGCAACTTGCACTGGCGAAATCTGATAAAGAATTGGCCAGTCGCGAAGCAAGCACTGACGTCGTTGGAATCTTTTTATATCACAATGAACGAAAATAAACGGAAACTCGACGCGTGAATTCAGTGACGTCATTTTGACGTCAGTGACACTTTTCAATTTGTCTCTGCTCTATTTTTTTTTGGCAGATGGAGGTATTAGAATAACGCAGCAAGATGAAGAAAACATTGTCGGTCGATTTAGTGACTTGTTACTGGTAAGTTTTATTTTATCAAAGTGCGATACCAGAATACTTTTTCTACAGGATCGTTGGAGATAATTATTGAAATAAATGCAGGGATGAAGCAAAATTCCCAATTCAGGGCCGGCAGCTTTCATTGAATTTCCAGTAGCATGGTCGTTAAACCACAAGAGCAGGAATGTCACCGAGTGAAAAAATGAAAAAATTTGAGCTCTCCAATAAAAGTGTGAAAAAAATGTGAAAAGTTGAGCTCTCCAATAAAAGTGTACAAAAATGTGAAAAGTT